>SNQJ01S0249173.1:0-12951 GCA_010110895.2 Picea sitchensis | reverse complement strand
CAAAACTATAATGGCAAATTGGGCAAACGGACCCATACAAGCAATTTGGTCATTGATAGAGTATTAGTGTCAAATTATGAAACCATGGCATTATAAACAGTTTCTCTCTTCCCCAAAACTAAGGTCCATCCTCCATCACTTTTCGATATACATCATGATTGAAAAAAGACAATAAAAAGTCATTTAAAAGAAAGCGACATCTCTCACTCAATTATCTAATTTGTATGAATCCACTTGTATAAATCTGTAGAAGTAGATCTATCCATTAAATCTACAAATGGTTACTCATTTTTTATAATTGGATTGTATATAACTAACTTACTCCTTTTTTATAATTAGATTGTATATAACTAACTTTCTGACAAGAGACTTCCAACCACAACACCTCTTCTAACTTCTCCACCATATATACAATAGACATAAATAAATTCAGATTAGATAGAAGAATTAACTTTTTTTTATGCCAAAGGTATATTTAGTGTGATGTTTTATAGAAAAACTGTCAACTGGTTGACAGGTTTTCTAAAACCACCTCTTTTTTTTTTTATCTTTTCAACTTAAAAACCATCTCCATATAAATCAATAAAACCATCTGCACAAAGTAAAGTGAATGGTTGTTGACTTCAGTGACTGCGCTTTAAATGTACAAGTATATTTTCACCCTCCTCCAGCCGTAAAAGAACCAGAAATTACAGGACAAGTAAGTATTTTCTAACCCGTCGCCGACGGATTCTATGGCCGCCTCGGTTACCGTGAACATTTTACGGAGGCCGGAATGTTGGGAAGGATGTCCACGTGGACATGGTTTTTTTTTTTTTTTATCTTTCAACCAAACCATCTCCATATAAATCAATAAAACCATCTGCACAAAGTAAAGTGAATGGTTGTTGACTTCAGTGACTGCGCTTTAAATGTACAAGTATATTTTCACCCTCCTCCAGCCGTAAAAGAACCAGAAATTACAGGACAAGTAAGTATTTTCTAACCCGTCGCCGACGGATTCTATGGCCGCCTCGGTTACCGTGAACATTTTACGGAGGCCGGAATGTTGGGAAGGATGTCCACGTGGACATGGTATTGTGGTCGTCCACGGTGTCCAGATCGGCAACCGTGCACAGTTCGAACGTCACCATACAAAAATAATTAAAAATTTATCAAAATTTAGGCCTCGTGTTATTTAGGCGGGTAGACAAATAATAATATTATTTTTAACTTTTTAATATATGTATATATAAAACTAATTTATTTAAAATTTAAAGTCATTGTAAAACATATTAATAATATTTTTATGTTTTTATTTTATTGTATATTTAGTTGTGATTTTAAAATTAGATTATTATTATTAAAATAAATTTATAAAAAAATTGATAGATGGAAAATATCTTATTATAACTTAATTGATTTTTTAGATTTTTTAATGCAAAACTTATTATGATCATCCAAAATTTAAATCAAAATAAACAACATTAACACTTTAAATCTCATACACTAAGTTTAATTCTAACAATTATTTTATATATTATTATTTATGAAGGCATAACACAATAATAAGTATTTAAGAAACACTTTTTTTAAAAGATTTTTTCATATAGAAATACAATTTTAAACTTAAATAAGTATTTATTTACCTTTCATAAGATTAGATAAATCAAATTGATTTGTTCATCTTCATCCAATCTTAACAATCTTACATTTTAATATAAAATTTTACAAGAACCCAATATTATTTTATAATTTTTTAATCCATGAATGCAAATATTATTATTACATTTTTTAATCCACCAAAACATATTATTTTTAAATTCCATCATCACTTTTTAAAGATATTTTATATATAAATAAGTTTTTGAGTTTAAAGATTTACACTCTCTTTTTAAAAGGGATAAGAGGTCTTCATCAAAATAGTAAAACAATATGAAATATAATCATTCTAATTGAAATATCTTTGTAATTATAATTAACAACATTAATATGAAAATGTCTCTTAAATTATTTGGGCATTTTCATTCGCCTGCTTAGAGGGTATGCTAATGATATTAAAATTAAATTCTACAATAATAATGATTTCCTAAATATAATAACAAAAAATTAAGCTTAAATAACATTTAAAAAACAATAATGAGACAATCTGATATTAAAATTAAATTTGTAATAATAATTTTTGGAATGTAATGATGATTTAAAAGTTGAATTTAAATAACGTTTAAAAAATAATAAAGAGGTAATGTGACTAAAAGTGATTTGAAAGTTAAATTGTGACAAGCACAATGTGAGGATGATTATGATTTAAAAGATATATTTGTAATGTTTTTAAAAAGTCAATAATTTAAAATAAAAATTTAGTAAATTTTGCCGTGAACCATGTGACCATGATTATGATTTAAAAGAAAAAATTTAGTGTTTTTAAACATTAAAATAATGGTTTAAAATAATTTTTTAGTAATATGTTTTTTAAATGATATAATGATTATAATATAAAAGTTAATTTTATGATAATTTTTAATAATATAATAATTTAGAGTTAAATTTATAATAACTATTTTAACAATATGATTATAATTTTAAAATTAAATTTGGGTAATGAAATTTTTGTAATGTAAAAGTTATTTTTTTAATAATATCATGATTTAAAAGTTAAACTTATAATAATTATTTTAACAATATGATTATAATTTTAAAAATAAATTGAGTAATGAAATTTTTGTAATGGTAATGTGAGGATGAATGATTTGAAAGTTTAATTTTGACAAAAGAAAATGGGATGATGATTTTAGAAAACATTTGTAATGTTTTTAAAATACCTTAAGATAATAATTTTAAAATAAAATTTATAGTAATATATCTTTAAAAGATATAGTAATGTAATGATTATAATTTGGAGATTAATTATATAATAATTTTTTTGACAATTAATAATATAATGACTAAATTAAATTTAGAAGATTTATTTTAATGATTATTATTATAAAATTAAATTATAAATTACCTCTTTTATTACACATTATTATAAAATCAAATTAATAACAAAGATTTTTGCAATGTGATGATGATAATAATAATGTAATGATGATAATAATTATGTGAAGATATAATAATTTGAAGGTTAACTCTGTATAATTTTGGACATTAACATTATGATGATGATTTTAAAATTAACTTTAAAAAAAAAAAAAAAAAAAAAAAAAAAAAAAAAAAAAATTAAATTTATAACAATTATTGTTTGTGCCCAAACCTACCCCATACTTGGTTGTAAGCACCCACTAGGATTTATTCAATGATCATTTTAATTCATCATCCTGGTCTTTTAAAACAATAGAACTATGCTTGAGGAGATTGGTATAGTTCGTCCATTCTCCAAGTTATTTGTGCAATGTTATTAATAAATTCATTTGGCATTCCTTGTTTAAAAAATTATACAGTTGAACCATTTTATTGTGAGCACGTAAAAGAATTTTTAATTCTAGAATTGATGGAAGTTATTTTCACATGTTTCCATATAATTAATAGCAATGCACCTAGCATCACAATAAAGGTTAGACCCTCTCTAAGTGCATCATAGTGGTGGATTTTTTTAGGATGTAGAGCTAGAGAAGAGTGAGATGAACAACATGTTTAATAAAAATTATATGAACACAAATGTACAAGATAACCCTCTCTTAAAAAATTTATGCACACTCCTATATAACCTAGATATGGCCTCCCATAACACCAAAGACAATGGCCCTTCACCAAAAAAATATCAACAATGAATACATAGTCTCGCCTAAACCTTCCCTCATACCATCATCACACCATGAACCATCAACTTGCCTCCATAGGAATTAATTTAGTGTGGAATTGTAGGCATGTAAGAAAGGGTTCAAGGGTGGCATGCCAATCCCCAAATATCCTTAATCTCCTTGACCATCCAAAAACAAGTTATCATAAATCAAAATAGTGTATCGCAATCAATTAAAGACTTGTTAGGAGCATGTGATGATCAAGAAACAATATGTCATACTCTTTGACGAACAAATACAAGGGTATCCAATGTGGATTTGTGACATAAGAGAGCTAACAAAGTATATATATTTCAAATGCACCAAAACTTTGTCACTGAATTAATTGGCCTTCTTTAATGGTCTTAGGAGATTGTTTGCAATCATGTAGATAGAAATCCAAAGAGTGCATGTCTAGATTATTGTTGACATTCCTTATTACATATGTGAGCATGGAATGAAAAGGGTCATGTATGCAGGGTCACACGAGTGTGAATGCATAGAATGTTGAGGTGCACACAAGATATTGATATAGTTGCATATAAGTTGGAGCACACTATGCATAATATGAACTTGATGCACTAATTGAAATTAGTAGTCCAAACTACATCTAATTTACTACGCTAAAAGTGACCCCTTTACTATTTCAAAAGCTATGGTTTCTTTGAATAAGAGTCACCTCAATGGGTGGATAGCAAACATTATCCCCATAGCTTGTTTAGAAACTGAGTTATAATATTAAAAAGACATGAAGTAAAATGTATGGCTTAACCTTATGACAATTATGGAAGTCCATTGGTAAAAATAAATAGTTGTAATTGGAGATAACTTGATTGCAATTGCTACTTAAACTTCAGTGACAACTTAACAATGCTACTTAAACCTTAACAACTATTGGTTTAGGAATATTTTTATAAGCAATGTTGTTGGTCACCTGTAGACACCTTCTTTTGCATGCCCACTCTGTTCACATCAAAACTATAATGGTAACTTGTGGTTATCTTTATTCTTAATTTAGACTCGTAGATTTCCCAAAAATTATGGAGAATAGGGATAGTGAAATATATATATATATATATATATATATATATATATATATATATAATTTTATTAATAGATAAAGAATAATATCAAAAACTTGTGTTTTTGAAAATTTAATTTATGTTGCTATTGTTTAGCATCTAGAAAACACGTAGTCATGAGATGGTAGGTTCGATTTTAACATCTTGTATGCACTCTAGATATGAAATTAGGTAGGTTAAATCACTCTTTAGAATATCATCTTTACATATTATATATATTATATTATATTATATATTATATTATGAGAATTATGAAATTTGTTGGCTTATAAAACTAATAAAAGATCCCCACCCCATCCCTATTCCTTCCGTCCCCATCCCAAAAGGAAATTTTACCCCACCCTTCCAAACAGTACTTAAAAGGTGCAAGGAAGATGAGCTCTTAGTCAATGAGAAGCACTATTAAATCTTACTAGATTTCCATTTCTCAATACCCAATGCCCATTTATCATTTCCTAAAAGATTATGATTCTCTCGCTTAAAGAGTATGTTAAGTTTATCAAGATCTTGGAAAATATCATCTACCAATGGTTAGTATCTCTCTTAATTATAGTATATCTCTTAATTATAATATCTCTTTTAATTACTAGTCGATTTACTTTCTCTCATCCTTACTAAAAATCCATACCCCCTCATTAGACATTGTGTTTCTAAAAAGTCATTCTATGGATCCAAATATATTAATAAAATCTTTAACTTCATGTTTAACATAATCACTATTGTATAAACTTATATTTCCATTAAACATATCTATTTTTATCATCCCACTTAATCGTTCATGAAAAGCACGGAGCTTCTCATATAAGTTAGTGTTGGGGTAGAAATAACTTTGACCTTCTCATATAAGTCCCATGTTGGGGTAGAAATCCTCATGGGGATATGGAGGGGAGCTTTTGTCATTCTTCCAACTACGCCCAAAACTCATAGGAAATACGAGAGGCTCACCCATTCTCTATCGAAGACATTATTAAATTTTTATTATTTAAAAAAAAAAATCATAATTGTTAAGCATGTGTGGAAATAAACTATATAAAGGTTTGTGAAACGTTTAACGTTTTGAGTGGATACTTCATTAATTGTTAAAGATAATAAAAGCTTAGTGATTAGAAAAGAGTATGTTGGAGAATAGATATAGCGGGTTAGAATAGTTAGTTGTTGGTAAAGGAACGTTGTGAACAAGAATAAAATTTATTATTTAAATTAAATTAATATCGAGGGGATGTTATAAATAGATTATGACTAAGAAAGGGCGTGAATAGTAAATGAATGTTGAAATAAAATAAAATTATTCAAATTAAATTAATAACGAGGAGAAGCTATAAACAAATTATGACCAAGAGAGGGTGTGAATCAATAAATGATTAACGGGGAAATAAAAGGTGAAAAGAATAAATGAAATTGAACCCTAAATTGAAGGCGAGGATAATGATCATCAAATAATAACCGAAAACTAGGAAGAGAGTTAGTCTAGAAAGGGATTAAAGGAAAAAAAGTTGAAAGAGTGAAGGGAGAAAAAGACTTGATAAGAAAGAAGGGATGAATGAGAATTTTCAATATCAAAGGAAGAGAGAAGAATCAACATTTAAAATTAATAATGAATAGAAATGGGTTTAGTGAACTAGGTATTGAATAAGAGGTTTCCATGACTCGCTGAGCTTGTAGCCATTTTCATGATTTAAATTATTGGGGTGTTTTTCAATCTCGAGTGCTTTGTGAATGATACAAGAGGATTAATAAGGCGATGATGCCAAAAATTTTGGGTTCCCTTACCCACCTAGCGTACCAAAAAAAGACTCATATTGATTAGTACTTGCATGCCCATTCTCACCATCATCCAGCCCATAAATCTATTGTTTTAAATACTTTGGTCACTCGTGCCATCCATATCTCAGCTCCCCAATTTCTTAAAAAGGAAAAAGCCCACTTGACTAAGGCTCTTCTATCCAATTGTTACTCTATCTCCCAAATCAACAAATCCTTTCGCTCAACTCACATCTCCAAATCCAAAAGTACTCCTTCCTCTTCCCCTCCCCTTGCTCACGTCTCTATACCTTATATACAAGGCACCACCAATCATATTTCACGGATTTTGGCCAAAAAGAACATTAGAACCTTTTTCAAACCATTTAAAACCCTGAAGTAACTAATCAAAACTACTAAGGACAAATTTGACTCCATGCTTGATCCAAGAGTCTACCAAATACCTTATTCCTATGGAAAATCATGCATAGGCCAAACTAGTAGTTCTTTCAAAGTCTGACTCAAAGAACACATAGCTGACACAAACCACAACCGAATCAACAAGTCAACTATTGTCAAACACTCTTTCAAATCTAATCACCTAATTTGTTTTGACCAAACAAAAATTCTGGCATCTTCGCCCTATCAGTCCTCTCGTATCATTCATGAAGCACTCGATATTGAAAAACACCCCAATAACTTCAATCTTGAAGATGGCTACAAGCTCAGCCAGTCATGGAAACCTCTTATTCAATACCTAGATCACCAAATCTATTTCTATTCATTGTTGATTTTAAATGTCAATCCTTCTCTCTTCCTTTGATATTGATAATTAGCACTCATCACTTCTTTCTTATCAAGCATTTTTCTCCCTTCACTCTTTCAACTTTTTTCCTCCTTTAATCCCTTTCTAGGCTAACTATGTTCCTAGTTTTTGGTTATTATTTGATGATCATTATCCTCGCCTTCAATTTAGAGTTCAATCTCATGTATTCTTTTACCTTTTATTTTATTTTCTCATTTTCCCTTCCCCATTAATCATTTATTGATTCACACGCTCTCTTAGTCATAATTTGTTTATAGCATTTCCTCATTCTTAATTTAATTTAAATAATTTTATTTTATTCCAACATTCATTTATTCTTGACACCCTTTCTTCATCATAATCTATTTATAGCATTCCCTTAATATTAATTTAATTTAAATAATTTTATTTTATTCTTATTCACAACGTTGCTTTACCAACGGCTAATTATTCTAATCCACTATATCTATTCTCCAACATACACTTTTCTAACCACTAAACTTTTAGTGTCCCCGAAGATGAATGATGTATCTACTCAGAATATTAAACATTTGAAAAACTTTTTACACAGATCGTTAAGTCATCATAATCATTCAGTCTAAACAAATTACATTATACTTAGTTTTTCACATTAAAATTAAAAATAACACTCCATATATTTACAAGATTTAAAATCTTAAATTCTTCTTTTATAAGCATTCTATAATCCAAACCATAGTTGATCCAGTGGTTCTATGTTATAAAAGTAATCTTTTTAAAAAATTGAGTATGCCCTCAACTATTTTGTGGGCTCACGCTAAGGTATTTGTGAATGTGATGAGAACACCGTCCTTGCCACACCTTTCGTTTGCCAACACCAATACTTCATTTCAAAGTCATGTAATGCCATTTTGACATATGGATTTGATTTTTTTATTTTTTATTTTTAATTTAAGAATGATAATAAAGTAGATCGTCAATCTTGATTATGAAATTAAGAAAGTCTAATTTATAATTAATTAAATTAAATTTAAACATTAAAATTTAATTTTTTTATAAACATTATAAAACTATAATTAAAAAATTTGCATATTTCCAAATGAAAATATCTCATTTTGTGAAGTATATTTGAATTTTTAACTTTTTAATAATTAATGCTTCACATGTATCTACCACTCAACTTCTATACCCATGAATAAATATAAATACAAATACATATAACTTGAAGTATAAATACAAATACATATAACTTGAAGTATATGCATAAGAGTCTTATGTATAAACTAATGTCGGTTCATTGCATGGGAAAGAAGCCACCTCATGATTTGTGGGTGGTTGCTTCACAAGGAAACTGTATATCATATATTAAACAATTAACATTTGACTACAAGCATGGACAAATACTTAACAACATCTTCATCCAATTTTTCTATACTCTCAATCATTTTTTAAGTTTTTTTCTAAATCCTCTTTTTTTTAATTTACTTCGTTGGACCCACTTGGATTAGGTGATGGGATGCAAGTCATGATAAGGCAGGGGTTCTGGGACCTTACCCCACTTAACAGGCTATTGGCCCCCATGACCATATTCCACATCCACTCACATCTCTTCATATTAATGACTAGCCTTGTATACTCATTCCCCTAAGTGTGATCGTTCTCGCCTCGAGTTTTTCTCATCTGGGTAATGGATCTCTGGAATGCTCTACACTAAGAGTTAGTAATGGCGACGCACAACACCAACTTGGCTCATTCATGGCGGTTCTCTACCTTGGTTTTCTATTTTATGCTATCCTCTCGTCGATTTGCTAGTTGTTCGCCCATGATTTCTATCATGTTTTGTTCCCGCCTAGCATCCAGTATTCCCTCCATCACCTTCTCTGTCGCCCTCCCTATTGCTCTCATTCCTAATCTTATGTTCGTTACCTGCTCCTTGGCTCTCCAATGCCTCGTGATTCTCTTCGTCAGCGAGCTAGAATTCGCAGAGGCAGCTCCCTAGCCCATCAAACCCAAGTTGTTGCTACTCAAGCCGTCGAAGTCTGTGAAGCTCGCACTCCACCAAAAGTCCAAGCTAAACTGGATTTGGCTGAGGTCGACGCTCAAGTTCTCAACCACGTCATTGGCAACAAGGCAGTGGATGAGAACATAGGTTCTTGGATCCCTGATCTAGGTACCTATCGACCCAAAGCCACTCTCTATTAAAAAACAATGGATATCTATTGGATACTCTCATGGGTAAGGTCCTTGTGGAAAGGAACGAGGCCCGTCAAGAAATCTTCTTGCAGTTGGACGATATTCAAAGACAATTACAGGAAATGGACCACGAAATTGACAAGATTGCTAGCAAAGAAGAAGAAATGGTTGGAGAAGGCACGGAACATCCTCAGCAATAAGCGCCTCCTTCGGTGGCGCTCTCTGGTCCACCCCACTGATTTATCATGTTATCTTTACTTGCTTTTTGGTTTTACGATCAAAGAGGTTCGGTGACTTTCGCCCCACCACTTAGTAGCTATCAAGATAACTCTAGATATCAGCTAGGCATCTACAACAATAGCTTAGTTTACAAACAATGTAATTTACTGTTTTTTGTGCTATTAAGATTCAAAGGACAACACAAACTGCTCTTATGTTGCTGGTCTAGTTTCCCAAGTGGCAAATCAATAACACATTTTTGTAAATTTCTTCATTTCTTTATAACTATCCTATTTGAAAAACGTTTTATCTAATAAACCTTTATTGAAATCTACCTTAACACAAATACAAATATATGTAGTTACTACCTAACTCTCTCAACATCTATTTTAATATGTCACCAAAATATATATATATATATATATATATATGATTGGAAGTATATGCATGAGAGTCTTATGTATAATCTAATGTCGGTTCGTTGCGTATGAAAGAAGCCGCCTCATTATTTGTGGGTGGTTGCTTCACAATAACACTATCTATGCTACATTAAAGAATTAACATCTCAAAACAACCTTTTTCATCCACACGCGACTCTCAAAAAAAATAAGAGGATAACAATTTCAATCCAAATTCTTCATCTTATGTAATATTATAATATTAGTTAAATGGGGTAGTATTTGTATTTATTGGTATTTTAGAAAACGTTTGTAAGTAAATATGTTTGAATGATGTGATTTTTAAAGAATATTATAATTTGGTTTGGAATAAAATTTAAAATTATTTGTGATGGTTAAGAATTTGTTTTCCTTAAATATAAGGAAAGAGGTTGACGATCCAAAATTCGAAGGTATTTGGTAGGAGTGAAAGTTTACCCTCCATACTAACTACCAAAGAATTATTTCAAGTGGTGTGGTTTTTCTCAAATAACATTGATAAGTCAATAGGTGAGTTATTTTCATCGGTGTCCATTCACGAAGAAGTTATAATAAGTTTTGTCATCTTTGAATAAACAACATCATAATATATTTGCATGTTTTTTGTTTTGTCACATTCGAATAAATAACATCACAATTGTATTTACATTTTTTAAATGTGTGTGTTTTTTTTTATTATATTGTCATTAATTTTATGAATACATTTTTATAACTAAATATTAGTATTTAAATTAAATTAAATGTATTTAAAAAGTAAAGAATAAACAACTCATTTATTATTTTTTTGAGAGAAACGGGTGGATTTTTATTCATTAAAAAGGCATGGTTGAAACCACTTAATACAAAAAGAGTTCTAGATGCCATAACAAAATTCCAGCTCTGCCAGAGCTTCTATCCCCCAGGAAACCAAGAAACACGATATCCAACGACACTTCCTCTGCTCCATAAGTAACAAAATAATCATTTCCTAGAAGGGTAATAACACCCCACATATCTGCAAATCCATATCCAAATAAAGTTCCACGGGTTGGCCATGCAAATTCGATGTATTGTTGACGACACCTCCCCAATTTGGCATTCTAAACTGTATTATCGCTTCCGCACCTTGTTCATCCATAATAGCAATTCTCTTCACCTGCTACTAATCCATCAAATTGGGAACAAATTTGTACCTGGAGCGTACAATTCTCAAGATGTTGTGATTCCAAGTACGAGCCAAGACGATTATCCCACAAGACTTATTCATTGCTCTGATGATTTTTAAATGCACGACATGACCCAAACTTGCATAGTGCATGCGACTTCCACATGGAAGGAACATACATTCCATGTGTTCAAGGTGGACCCTACTCCAAAGGCATATCAAAACTATGGGGGGTTAACCACACGCTCCACTTCAGCCACCCCCATAAGACCAGGGGCTAATCATATAGCCATGTTCACCATTGCATCTGCTTCGACATTATGGAGATGGTAGATATGAAAGAATTGATCCTTGAGATTAAGCAAGGAAATGCTAACACGCTCTACCAAATTTTTCAAGCTTATGTCTTTCAGAGAGGAGTCGGATACAAAATAACGAATTGTATTTTTAGAATCTCCTACTATGTTCAAGTTGAATATGTGCCTCTGATTTGCCAATTAAACTCCTTAGAAAAGTACATATGCTTCGGCCTTATTGTTGGAGGTAATCCCTAGATTCCAATAAAAATCCAATTCTCAATTTCCTTTGGGCTAATAAAGTACTCCCGCACTTGTCTCCCTCAACAACTCACTTATTATTAATATAAAAAAAAATGAATTTATTTTACTTGTTTTATTATTGAGATCTTTTTTATTTAATTAAATATTGCTATTAAATTTTATTAAATTGATTTTATTTCAAAAATAAATTAAAATTAGTTCGCTTGTTTTATTATTTAGTTTTTTATTTAATTAAATATTATTGTTGAATTTTAATAAATTAAATTTAGTTCACTTGTTTTGTTATGGAGTTTTTTTATTTAATTAAATATTGCCGTTAAATATTATTATTGAGTCATAAAAGTTTATGTTAATTAAAATTTGAATATAGATCAACACTTATCTCAACCACATTTTGATAAAGAGATGCGCATTATTAAAAAGACTTATGTTTTGACTTCATGATAGAAAGGGGAGGCATGTTTATTTACATTGTTTATATACATGGTATGAAATCTTTTTATAATTGTAGGTTTATTTTGGTTATTTTTAGTAAGATCGTGATTACTATAAGAAATATTGGTTTTCTTGCATATATTATGTGGGCTAAAATTATCTTTTGATTGGTCCTGGAGTAAGACCTAAAATTGTTTTTGATTGGTTAAGAGCTCGTTTTCCTATGACGTAAGCAAACATATTAACAACCCAAGACCTAGAGACATTTGATAGAAGTGAAAGTTTGTGTCATTACGAACCATAAATGGGTTACTTTAAGTGGCATGGTTTTTCTTAATTAACGGTGATGAGTCAATGCTCTTTCATGGATAACACCCAATAATGGTTGTCTCAAGCCATTGCTACTTGACAACTAGTTTATGGTAGGTTTTGTTACCTTCAATTAATATATATATAAATTCATAATAAAAAAGACAATGGTAAAGAAGATAAGAAATTAGAAAAGATGAAAACTAATAGAAAAAGCAAGAAGCAAGTCCTCATTCCTTGAAAGATGCTAAACGCAAACGTTTGAACCACACATATATATAGAGAGAGAG
>SNQJ01S0249172.1:7510-20461 GCA_010110895.2 Picea sitchensis | reverse complement strand
AGGCTCCAACCTCCTAGTTTCTCAGGCTACAACCTAAGGGAAGCTCCAACTCCCCAATTATCTGGCTACATCTAGAAGGAGGCTATGACCCCCTATGTTCTCTGGCTACAACCAGAATGTGGATACAACCACCTGTCCTTGCCCCATACAACCACCCTAAAGTAGAAGTAGAATGATGGAACCAATGTAAAACTATCACTATGAGATATATTGTTGTAAGACTGTACCAATAAACCTAAACCATGCATCAACCTGTACATCAACCTATAATCAACCTATACCATAAACAAGTGCATCAACCATGCACCAATCTATACCAAACAACCTGTAATCAACTTGTACCAAACAACCTGCAATCAACCTGTACCATAAACAAGTGCATCCAACCATGTACCAAGTATGTATCAATCATGTGTCACCTACTCATCAACTATGACTCATAAATATGTATCAACATAATCAACTATACACCTCATGTATGTGCCAACTCATCAACTACTTGTCTCAACCATATACCTAACATGTACCTTAACCAAAAGCCCTCATCAATTTCATCATCCAAATATGATTTGTAACTCTGTAATAGACCTGGTGTATATGATCAGATACCTTCAAACCTTCCTTAACTTTAACAACAAGAGACTAGTAGTTTCATCAAACTTTTCTTTAGTCTCACATAACTAGTTTTTGATTAGTCAACAACCCTAAATTCAAATAATAATAACTATGTACCTGTAATGAATGAATATCTGAAACTGATACACAATGTTCTTCAGTGGGTTTTATGCAATTCCTCCAGTTTTCACTACTTGAAACCTCTTAGAAAATGAGTTATAGAAAAAATGACATACCTTGCTGAATTTTGGCTTATTCTAGAGAGCGACCTTGTCGAGCGTGCCTTGCACAAAATGTTTGTTGAATCGATCTGAAAATGTTATAAAGAATACTACAAACTATACTCTAAACAAAAAAAAAATTCTTACTTAATTTGGATCTGTTATGAGCAATTTATGATGTTGTTTCCTAAAACACCTCTTTTAGACTAGTTTTAGGACTAGCCACAAACCCTATTATCCACAGAGTGTAACTACACAAATACAACAACCCAAAAGATGAATTTTTTACCACATATACTTGGATATGTTTCCTCAATGATATAGAAATTTCATGGTCTAAATCATTCTAGAAAACAAGTTATTGCAAAAATGGTGAGAAGACCTGTAAATAACATACCTTAGAAATCATCATCAAAAGAATTTATCCTCCCTTGAATTCCCTCCTTTTCTTCACCTTCCTTCTAAAATTCGACTTAGATATCCTTTGGTTACCTCAGAAACCTACAGATATTCAATATTATCAAGTGTGATCTAAAATGAAAGAGCATTGCCTGCTATTTATACTCTCCACGTAGCTTTCTTAAAAACATCGTCTAGGTCACTTTGCCCACTTTCCTTATTTTAGGGTTAACCCACTTCTAATTTCTCCATTAAATTTATTATTTAAATAATTTATTTTCAATTCAAGTTGAATTATAGTACATGTTATCCCCCATTTTTAGGGATAACTAGGAGATTATGTCTCGAGGCCCACAGGTCCTAGACATGGAGTACCAAGAGCCAAATCGACTTGAGCATGTCCCTAGAGGGCCCATCTTTTCTCCCTCTCAGCGCCTCCACTTTGTTAGCATTGGGAGAAACATCCATCACCTTTGGCTTGGTATTGCATTAGATATTGATATCTTTTATCAACTCCCTTCTTATGTTATATGAGTTATTGATGCAGGTTTCATGTCATTCAGGGTTCCAACAAAAGCCTCTAACTATCGTCCCTCCTAGTAAACCAGAAGGTACTCCGCAGTCTCATTCGAGATAGCTAAGGATGGTTGAATGTAATACTCAAGTGTTTACAACCTAGGGCAGAGTAGGAGATAAAGGGTTTCTTGATTAAGGCCCTGTTTTGTGAACTGTTACTGTAATCTACTTGTTCCCAGGAATCACATGCATATAACTCAAAACATAAACAAATTTTAATAATGAATTTGGTTATTCATCAATCGTAGTCATCTATTGCTTGAAAGAAGTTAAATCTATGCACACATTCAACATATTACACATATTTTACCATGGTTCACCCCTCCTGGGCTACGTCCACAAATATTTGTCTCTTGGCTCTTGTATTATAATATTTCTTGATCTGCTTGCACTACACACTTACAGTTCTCTACAAAAGTGGGTAAGATCTATGTGAGGCAAACTAGATCACACCAGGATCTGGAACCTGCAGTCTAATCCTCAGATCTACCTTCCCTCATATCTTTCTTGCTCAAAAAATTACAAAACTTGGTTCATACAATTCAAACCCCTCACGTTGCCAACAACAATACTCATAAAAATCATTCAATAACAATTGCAATCTTCATAAGAACTAACATAAACTCAATAATGACAACTACAACAACTATTACCCAAAAAACCACACACACATATGATACTTTCTTATCTATATTTATACATTTTGGGCTCTTCATCCACTTACATAATATTACCAAAACCCTAACCCTTCTTACGCTAGGTTTTTCTCCCATGCGCGTGTTTTTCTTCCTCCATCTATCGCTTGCTGCTGTGCACGCTTTCTTGCATTCGCGCATGCTAATCTTTTGCCAGTTGTCACTTTAGTTTCCTGCACACTTTCTTTCCCATGATCGTCCTTCTTTCCACTTCATTCTGTTGCCAACAAGCCCCGAAAAATGACATGTGACTCGTCCTGAGTCACCTAATTGTGTTTTGATCCCTCAATCTTCCTGGTGATCATCTGGAACTTCTCCTGCAATTCTGGTGATTTTGTCAATGCCTGCATGGTTTTCTCCTTGCTAATATCGACTGTTTGCACTGCTACTTCTTCAATGATTAGTCCTACACATCCCAGCTGAGTCCATTCGAATTGTGTTCTGGTTTCTTCTACTTGCTCCAGTATTGCTGCTATCCGTTCCTACAACGGTTCTATTTGAGCCTGATGCTCGTATTTCTGTGTTTGTGCAGTGAGAAGTTCTTCCTATAACTTCTTTAACTCTTGTGTCCCCTTGACCCATTATGGGATTGGGATGGTTTTCTATTCTTGCTTGAATTCTTGGATCATTGCATTGATCCTTTCCTCCTCCTTGTGCCATTGTTGTACCTGTGGGTCCTCTTCCAACTTTGTCCAGAGTTGCGCTACTTTATCCAACAAGTCGGTTGCTATGCTAACCTATTTTTCCAGCTCTTGTAGTTGCATTGTTTCTTCTTGCTTCCTCTTCTCCTTTACTTCTAGTGGAGTGGTTGGTATAATCTGTCCATGAAGAGTCTCGATCTCCCTCTAATATTGATCAATCGCCTACACAATCTGATCGATCGTTTCTACCACTGGGAGTTCACTTCCTTGTGCAGTAGTTGGGAGTTTCCCAAAAATGTCTTCCACTCTGTCTTCTAAATCATTCCTGCATTCCTTCTCCTCCTGCATTTCAGATTTGGCCTGCATGCAAACTGTTTCCAGTGTTTTCTACTTCTTTATTGCTTCCTGTATCTTGACCATGTTTTTATGTGCTCGAGACTATATCTCATGGTTGATGCTAACCTGCAATTGGTATAAGGCCTTTTTTGGAATCCATGTTAGGACCAACTAGATCAGATCCAAATCCTTTAGTGGTGTCTGTCTCACAATCTCATCCATTTGTAGCATGGTCAGCTTTATGTAAACCGTGGAATGTGGTTTCATAATAACTGAGTCGTGTTCTCCTACCTCCATTCTTTATGTGGTACATGCACTCGATGGCTTTATGCCTCTACTACTATTTGTAATCTAGGCTTCTCTAAATTTCTTCAGGATTTGCCCCATTTCTGCTAGCTCCTTCTGTAGTTTATCCCTATGGTGAGCTACATGATCAAAGTCCTTTGTGAGAAAATCGTGAACCATTCTGGCAGTCATCCCTCCATCATCCTCTGTGATTGTGTATTTTGGTGGTGATTGTTGCGACTTTTATTTCTTGTGCACACCTATTTCCTATACCATTGGTCTCTTAGTTCCTCATGTTTCCTATGTGATGGGGTTTATCACAGTTTCCTATGCTCCCTCATCTAGGTTCTAATGTTCATTGGTTGGTTGAGTGGTTTTTATTCTCCCCTTCTGGGTCCCTGGCTGCTCTGAGCCTCCCTTTGTCTGAATTGACTTGATTTAGCCCTTTTTTGGTTTCTTGGGTACTGGGACTTGTGGACGCTATGTTTCTGGTTGCGGAGCTCCTCCTTCTGTTGTTTGTCCCGGTATTTCTCTATGTATAGTTGGGATCTTCCATTCATCTAGCCACTCATGGACGATCATCTCGATGTCTCCCTTGGTGATGTAATAACACATATGTAGCCACTTTTTATGTGGGTCCTGTATTGGATATATCCACATGGCTTGTCGTCTAGCCAAAAAATTGGCGATGCCCCTGAATTACACGACAGCCTATGGTTTTATCCTCCATGCTCAGTTGATTTCTTCCTGCATTTCTTGTAGGTAAGCTTCAAATATAATTCCATTTCCCTTCTTATGCTTGCCTAGTGGTGTGGATTTCAAGATGTGATATCTGGATCCTCCTAGTTGTGGTGTGGTACAGAAGATGACATAGTCCAGTTCTTTCCATCCCATGAAAGAGATGAGAGTAAGCAACCATGAGTAGTGAAACTCCAGAACTACTTCTTGCACATCTTTACAGTCAATTTGGAACAGGTTTGACAGGTATGGCGCCTAGCTCATGAAGGTGCCTTTTTTTCATTGGGATGCAACTGCAATAACTCTTGACGGTACTTCATCTTTACGGTATTTTCTTAACAGTTTGCATGCTAAGATCTTTTCTCCTAGTTGTGTCATGGCATCGTTAATTCGCTTGATTATAATGGCTCTCGTTCCCCTATCGGTGCCATATTTCTTCTTCATTTCTTCTTCCATTGCTTTTTCCTTGGACTTGTCGTCTAGTATTAGCACGTGATCCATACCTCGGATGGGTAGTTCTGTAATTTGCGTAATGAGTTCAATAGTTATGGGGATGGGTTTATCCAACCATACATCCCCTCCATGCATAACTGCTAATAGTTTTTTGACGCATTTCGTCGCATATTGGCCTCTGCCAAAGTGTGGTATCTTAAGCAATCCTAGGATTTTGATTGTGTCCAGTCCAGTTGCTGACTTTCATGGCTTAGTGATAGTTCCTCCGAAAGGGTTCACGGCTATTGTCTATGAAAAGACTTTTGGTGCAAGATCTAGATATTTTCTTTCATCTGCTATGTCATGGTCAAAAAACTTGAGCTTCTCGATGTGACCCAATAGCTACGAATCCACCTATATTCCTTCCAGTGTGAGAGGTAGCACAATATCTGCAGCTCGTCTCTTTCGAGGTGAGCTCGATATCTGAATCTTATCTTCCCAAGCTTTACCCATTTCGCCAATCAGCTCGTCCGAAAAAGAAAATACTAGGATGGGTATTTGTGGAACCTCTGGTTGGAGCTCTCCTTTCGGGTTCTATGTGCTTTCATTTATTTCCATGTCTTCTTCGATGTTTTATGGCTGTCCTTCCTGATGAGTTCCTACTGCTTGATTCCGAAGCTCCTTTGTTGCTACCGACATATCCTCTTTCATGGTTTCCACTTGGGTCTGTGGGGTCTCTTCCTAGATCAGTGTTGATTCAACTGGAATATCCTCCGACAATGGGATTTTGTCAATATCAATGATCTCTAGTGGTTGCTGCTTGTTTTATTCCTGTGTTCCTCTTGACCTAGTTTGAACCCTATTTGATCTGACTGTCTGGCCTAGTTTTGTGATCTTTGGTGGTGCCATATTGGTGTTTGTCGAACGTTTGTTTTGTTCAAATAGCTCAGATAAGCTCTGCGATCTCACTCTGTGAGTTTGGGCTGCTATTTCTCTTTCTTTGTTCTTCTTTTATGAATAGACTAACTGTTTCTCTGTTCATGTGTTGTATGGGTGTGCCATGAATATTGTTGAGGATGCTTCCTACCTTGTGCAATTAATGCACCATAAGTGTGGGTTCACTACATCCGCAGCGGTTTCGTACCTGCCCTTATGGATTCTTTGTCATCGCCAGTTGGCGCGTTTAGTGAGACATCCCATCCATCCTTTCCTTTATTTAATTGCCTCATGTTGTCCTATCAGTGTGCTTTTGCTGACTTTCCTTTTCACGTTTGTTTCCCTTTCTAATATGGCCATTGTCTTTTCCCTCTATTTTTTTTTTTTTTACTACGCGGTCGGTAGTTGAATATCTTTGTATAGCTTTAGCCGGATCTTGTTGATCATTCCTCTAAGGTCTGTGCCTGCTAGATATTTAAACTGTAAAGCTCCTCCGTCTATGACAAATTTTACCTCGTATGGTCCTAGCCAATGCATCCTCAGCTTCCCAAGGTGCTACAACACTTTACTGTCGTAGAGAAATACTAGATCTCCTTCCTTGAACATCTTTCTCTTGATGTGGCAATTGTACCATGCTTTGTCCCTCACTTTCTATACTTCCTGATGGAATCCTGCCAATATTTCATCTTCCTCCATTGACAGTAATTGATCCATTCATTCTTGGACTGCGCCTCGTTCTGTCATTTGTGTGATAGTTACTACACGTAGACTAGGTATTAGAAATTCTAATGCTACTACTACTTCTTGATCATAGACCGGTTTGAATGGTGTGTGACTTGTTAAATTTTTTCATGTGGGTTTATACGCCCATAGTAATACTAGTACCTTGGATCCCAATCGTCCCTGTTGACATTACATATCTTCATTAGGGCGTTCTCCAGAATTTTGTTGAAGGATTCTACCATGCCATTAGCTTGTGGGTGATACGGTGTGCCTTTTTTGTGATGAACTTCGAATTATTCAAGAATCACTTGGATGGTGTTGTTGATGAAGTGCGTTCCTTGGTCGCTCATCAAAAATCTTAGGCACCCAAATCTAGTAATTACTTGTTCAAAAAGAAAGTGGGTAGTTGTCTCTACACTACAATATTTTACTGGTGCATCTTCCGCCCATCTTGTTAAGTATTCCATCGTGGTGATAATGGATCTCAACCATGTTCTCTTGGTGGGTGGGTTAATGGGTCCGAAAAAATTTATTTCCCATTTTTCAAATGACTGAGGTGTCACTTGCAGTTGTAGTGGCATCTAGTCCCTTCTGTTGGGCTTGCCAACCCGTTGACAGACATCACATTGTTGGCAATATTCTTTCGAGTCTCAATGGATTGTTGGCCACCACAATCTTGCCCGTAGTACCTTCTATGCGGTAGCTTTTCCTGAATAATTTCCTCCTGTTATTCCTTCATGGGATTCTACTAAAATTCTTGGTCGATCATGGTCTAGTATGTATCGTCGTAAGATGCTATCTGTGCCCATTTTGTATAGTTGCCCTACGATTAGTTGATAGTCAGTTGCATGGACTACCAGGTTATTTTTCTGCACAATGGTATATCCCTGTGATGCAGTACTTGTGCTCAAGTATTGGATGATCTCTGCAAAGTAATTGTCAACAATCTGTGTTGAGAAGAGTTGTGCATCTGGAAAGTTGTCCTCCAAATTCATTGGTTCCTCTCCATTTTTGACCCTTGATAAGTGGTCAGGCCCTACATTCAGTTTCCCTGGTTTGACTATTACCTCAAAGTCAAATCCTTGAAATAGCAGTAACCATCGATAGATTCTCCCCCCCAACACTGGCTTGTTAGCTAGGTATTTAAGGGATGAGTGATCTGTAAGCATTTTAAAGTGTTTTCCCAATAGGTAATGTCTATATTTTTGTAGTGCATAAACCATAGATAAGCCTTCTCTTTCCGTTGTGTTATAATTCTATTTTGAGTTTGATAATTTCCTTCTTGTGAACATTATCAGGTGATCCAATTCTCTTGCTCCTGGTTGCACTAAAATAGCTCCAAGTGCTATTGTTGATGCATCTAAATGTACATGGAATGTCTTCTCCCAGTCTGGAAATACCAATATTTGTGCGGTGACCATCTTTTCCTTCATGGTATACAAACCATGTTGGAACTCATCCTTCCATTGATACCTGGTATCCTTCCTTAACAGTTTTTCCATAGGCGTCATAATCTGAACGTAGCCTTTGATGAATTTCCTATAGTATCCCGTATGTCCTAACATTTCTCTTAGTTGGCAGACTATTTTTGGTGCTAGTAGGTTAACAATGACTACGATTTTGGTCAGGTCCATTACTAAACCTTGTTTTCATACTATCTGTCCCAGTAGTATCTCAAATGGTGTTCCAAATATGCATTTCTTGATATTCAGTGATATCTGACACTGTCTACATCGTTCTAAAATCATGCATAAAAATTACACATGGTTTTTTAACAGGCTATAAATCATCCAATCCTCCAGGTAGACTTCAAGAAATTGGTGGATGAATTCCTTAAATGTTGCGATGACCACTCTGGAGAATATCATAGGTGCATTCTTCAATCCGAATGGCATGAATCTGTACTGATAGGTGTCTATCCTCTTGTGCTATCTTAATCTGATGATATCCTAAGAATCCATTAGTGAATGAATAGGCTTCATGTCCTCCTACGTTCTTGAGTACTTCATCTATGAACAGTGTGGGGAATGGGTCATGTAAGCAAGCATTGTTCAACCTCCTCAGGTCGACACA
Organism: Picea sitchensis; assembly: GCA_010110895.2. Classification (NCBI taxonomy): domain Eukaryota; kingdom Viridiplantae; phylum Streptophyta; class Pinopsida; order Pinales; family Pinaceae; genus Picea; species Picea sitchensis. The sequence continues at coordinate 11,791 of SNQJ01S0249172.1, read as the reverse complement.
TATCCTAATCCCTCTTCCCTATTTCTTTTCCTATACTACCATCGAGCTTATCCATTATGATTCTTCGACTAGTTCGATGATGCATGCCTCAAGCATCCTGTCGATATTGTCTTTGACTTTCTATTTGTAGATGGGGTTCATTCTATATGGTCACTATTTAATGGGTCTCACATCAGGTCTGAGTGGTATCTTCATTTCTCCTAATTCTCTGGCTATTCCTTTCATCTCTGTAAAGGTTGTGGGAAAAAGGTTGTTGTATTCGTGTAACAATTATGTGATGCTTTCTAGTGTCTATTCATCCCAATAATCTCCAATGCTGGCCATTTTGGGTTTCTCCATGGTCCCTATGTTAACCTTCTTGATCTTGATTGGTGCAGATATGACCTCTAATTCTAATGGTGGTCCTTCCACCTCTCTCTCGCCTTTGACTTCTTCGATCCAAATATCGCATGAATCATCTTCATCTGGTGCTTCTTCCTGTACCTGGTACCATGACAATAGTTCCTTGACTGTCTACTTATTCCACTGTTGTACCTCTGTGATAACTTCCACTTCTGATTATGTAATGAATATGACATCTCTGATGCATTTCAGGGCTATGTCTATGTTGGGGTTCTCATACTCGAATGAGAAAGTGTGATGCAGGAGCATCTCCCGAGACAAGTGAGCCAGCACAAAAGACGAAGGATAGTTGGGCACACGCCAGCGCCAATTTTTAAATTTTCCCTTGAAGTTGATGCGCTAAACATAAATGAGATCATTTATGTTTAGGCGCCTTGGTAAAATGTAATCAGACCTCGAGCCATACGCTCTCGTTTGAGATAGAGAGAGGCATTTATAGTAGTAGATGCAGGCAGATAGAATTGAATTCTTAGATTAGACAGTTTTAGAGCGCAGGAGGGAAAACAGATATAGACACCCTCATTGTGCATTGTAACATAGTTCAGTTCAGAAAGAGTTAGATGAGTCCAGAGCATAGGAGAGAAACAAATAACTGTAGAAGAACACCCATGTACAGATCTTGAATTAATAGAAGAATTTGATTTAGATTTATGGTTGTTGTGTTATTCTCTGTGTATGTGTGTTGAATGCTATGCTCATGAGTATTTAATTCTTCTTAAGAATTTTCTATTATGCTGTATGTATGATTTCATGTGTTGAGATTGGAATCTGAGAAGAAGCAGAATGAGTTACAATTGTTTCTCTATTGAGCAAGGATTCCTGCAAGGAGCGTAGTTGAAGTCGTCCGCAAGGGGTGCATTGACAGAAGGCTCAGAGAGTTAACTTTTGTTCTCATTCATCTCAAAGGTGCAGTTAGTCACAGTGCCATGCAAGGAGTGCTCAGGCCAAGCTAAGTCTCAGAGTTGCGATTCTGAGCAGAGTATTTGAAGATTGCTGCTGCAAGGGTGTGCATAGTCAAAAGGCTTCAACACTGAGACGTCATTAAATATTTTCCGCAAGGAGTGCATGCAAGGAGTTTCTTGGAGAACTTGAAGGTCATGAGAAAGCTTAGGAGGAATATACCTTTGAATTCACTGAGAAGTGAGTGCATAGAAGTTGTCGTGGAAATTCAGGGAGAAGCGTCGTAGATTGGCGAAGCGATGAATGAGTCTCGTGGAGAGGAACTTATTCATTTCACAGAATCATCAAAAGGAGAACGGATGGACAAAATATTTGGAGGAGATTTCACGAAGTTTCGAGAGCCATTAGATCTTCCAAAGGCCCGAGACAGTTACAGTGCAAGTGTGGAAAGGATTCAAAGCTTAGGAAGGGTAGCATCATTGATCCAAGTCGGTCAGGGCCATTGCATTATTCATGAGATCACCTATCAGGACCTCGTGAGAAAAGTGTCCAAAGTTTGGTAAAGAGAATCGTGATATTATGATACATGATATCTCGGCGACCATGAGAACAGTGTGGGGCCACAGGAGTCAGTAAGCGGACAGGTGGCATATCACATGTCGAGATCTCGTGGGTGGAAAGGCTGAGGATTTGGTGTTAAAAGTCGCGAAGCGCAAGGGCATGAAGCGACGAAGTGGCAAGAGGACTAGGAGTCGTCCATCTGAGGAGGACAGGTGGCAGAGATCGAGAGGTCTCGTGAACTCGGGAGTTCGCAGGGTGAGAGCCCAAGTATTGGGTACTCAAAGTCACGAAGATGTGAGGAGCGAGAAGAAGAATAGTCGTTGGATCCAGACCATAGGAGAACCGTCGGATCTGCACATGGGATCGTGTATCGGGGTCTCACAAGAAAAGACTCAAGGATTTGGCCACAGGGATCACGATATTGCGATAAGTGATATTTCGACTGTTGGAGGATAGTGTGGTCCATAGCGAAGTCGATGAGTGGAGGACATATGGCATAAGTTATTGGGATCTTGCCGCAAGAAGTCCCCAAATATTGGCGTCAGGATTCATGATCTCGCGAAGTCTGAAGTCCCACGAGATAAGGGATCATTGAAAAGTCAACTCACATGCGCATCGACATTTTGACACATCGGATATCGAGAGTTGGAAAACCAAGTGTTTTATATAGTGAGTTGCGAAGTCGCGATAAGATAAATCGCGATAGGAGAAGGGTGAGGTCAGTAGTGACTCATGTCGATGCTCGGGGACTTGTAAGATTCACACCCAACCACTAGCCTTTGGACTCGTGAGGTCGCGAGTTCTGATTTCCCGATAAGTAGAAGGAGGGAAGTTGCACGAAAGAATCTATGGGTAGATATTTCCCGATAGGGAAATAGAAGAGCCTGGAAGTTCTTCGGGTCGAGAAGAAGAGGAAGATCCTGTGAATGGACATGCCCAGGGTGGTGCGCCTATGTCAAGTGGTATCAGAGCTTAGAAAAGCTTCTTTTCTTTCTGTAGCAGAGGACAAGAAGAGTTCACCATGCTGCCAAGGAGAAGGGGTAGACAATCACCCAATCTAGAGGAGGAAAGGGAATTATCCAGAGAAAGAGGTAGGCAAGGGAAGAATCTAGACATGGAGAGAGAAATACAAAATCTTTGTGCCAAAATGGAGGACATGGAGACATCACGAAGGTGCAAAGCTGATGTAGGAGATACCAGTGAATATGAAGATGAAGAGGATGCTGGACACAGAGGAGAATAAATCCCATTGGAAGATGTGGCGAGTGAACGTTTACTTAAAGTTGTTGCAAGAATGAGTACAAAGGTAAAGATGGACATTCCAGTTTATGAGGGAAATCTGGATGCAGAAGAGCTGCTAGATTGGATTAGAGCTCTAGACACTTACTTCGATTATGAAGATATCGAAGAGGATAAGAAGGTCAGACATGCCGTCACGAGATTAAAAGGACATGCAGCCTTGTGGTGGGATGAACTACAAGCTGACAAGCATTTCCAAGGAAAGCAGAAAATTAAGAGCTGGGACAGGATGATTGCAAAGATGAAGGCAAAATTCATTCCCAGGGATTATCAAATTTCTCTGTTCAGGAGGATGCAGAACCTGAGACAGAAGCTGATGACAGTGAAGGAGTATATTGAGGAATTTTACAGGTTGAATATCAGAGCAGGTCATCGTGAAAGCAATGATGAAAAGGTGGCTAGGTATATGAATGGCCTGAGGTATGAAATTCAGGATGAAATAAATATGGCAACCATCTGAATGGTGGAGGATGCCTATCAAATGGCTTTGAAAGATGAAGAGAAGATGAGCTGTAAGCAAGGTTAGCAAGGCAGAGGCAGGAGTCATCCCAAAGGAAAATTGGTTGCCCAAGATAAATACCAGAAGCCCAAGGATGACTGGAAGAAACCTCAGACTCGGATAGAGAGAGGTGGAAGTTCACAGTGAGGGAAATATGCTGAGCAAAGAGAAAAACATACTGAGAAAATATGAGGATATGCTGATAATAATAGGTTTCCTCGTACCAGAGGTAGAGGAAGAGGAAGAGGTGGAGTAATCACATGCTTCACATGTGGAAAAAATGGGCACAAGTCATTCGAGTGTCTAGAGAAAAAGAAAGAAACTGGAGAGACTCACATTGCCGAGGTATAGAGGCAAGATGTTGAGGCAGAGTATGCTGAAGGCAGAAGATCACTGGTGATGTGGAAGGTCCTTTTGATGCCCGAGAAGGAGATGGAGAATTCAGCGCAGAGGAATAGTCTTTTTAGGACTGCTTGCAAGACCAAGGATAGAGTGTGCAAGGTCATCGTGGACAGTGGAAGCACCGATAATCTCGTTTCAACCGAGATGGTAGAAAAGTTGAAGCTGGAGATAGTTGATCACCCGAGTCCATACAAAGTTTCATGGCTACAGAAGGGACA
>SNQJ01S0249171.1:0-12951 GCA_010110895.2 Picea sitchensis | reverse complement strand
AATGAGAGAGAATATATTGACAAATCATCTTAAGGAAAGAACTAACGATCTAAACCAACTTGAGGCAGAGTTTGGTCAAGATAAGAAAGGACTTGAAGAAGAAATAATCACATTAAAAATTCATCTTGAAGAAGCGAAAATAACAAAAGAAGTCATGTAGTCTCAGATAATGAAGAAAGAATAAGAGGTTGAGAAGCTTGAAGAATAAGTTGTCACATTGAGAAGTAAAATCATCAAGCTCAACAAGAACGTTCAAGAGACAAAAACATCCACATTAGTTATAGAGAATGAAGAGAAGCACTCAAGGTTGATAGAAAAGAATATTGAAGAAAATAGAAAGAGTTATGCAGAAGTACTCAAAGGAAGGAATCATGGTCAACCAAAATCTAAGAAAACTATTGAAGATACATCTTCAAGAATACCATTCATGTTCAAGCCACAAAGAAGCTTCAATCATGATCATGATCAGTCAAGGCAAAAATTCAGAAGGACTACACCACAAAGAAGATCATTCACTCCTAGGTATACAAATTTATTTTATGTTCATTATTTTTATTGTACTAATTTTGGACATAAGGTTGCAGATTGCAGGGATTATAAAAGAAATGTTCAAGCAAGAAGTGCATATGTGACCCCACGTAACATTGAATGTTACAAATGGCATAACTATGGACACATAGCTAGTGATTGTAGAAGCATGATCGATACTTCCATGAAAGAGAACATTGATATTAGATATAAGAAAGTATGGATAAGAAAACATGAAGAATAGGTGAACAAAGACCAGGTCCCAAAGATCGCAAGATTGACAATAAAACGAGATGAAGACAATTCTACACAGAAAAATAAAGATGTCAGATACATGAAGGTTTGGAAAATAACTAAAAGAAGAAGGACAAGTAAATAAGGAACGGGTTAAAGAGATTGTACTTTTAGGCATTGTAGTGAAAGATGAATCCATAGATAGAAAGAAAGAAGTCAAAGCTCAGAGAGATGATGAATCTACCAATGAATATGGTGATGAATCTACCAATGAAGATGATGATGAATACAGATCAGAGAAATAATTGATCTGATCCATTCGACTTAGAGACTCCCAGGTAATATGAATATTAGACAGGGGGAGTCTATGTCATAGCTGTGACAGACCAAAGAACCATCCTTTGAGCATCTTGCAGAGTTTGAGAAGACAGATCTAGAGCAGTCAGTTAATAGAAGTACAGTTTGATGGATTAATCAAGACTTCATGATAGTATAGTGATAAATGGTTCAGCATCATGGACAGTTTCACAAGTAGAGACTTGGACAGTATGGATGAGAGCATGGATTCATAGATTGGTTCAAAGAGTGGTTCAGAGATAAAGGAACATTATCATAATGGATGATAATTACACAGGAAATGGATCGAACAATGCTAATGGATTTCAAATTGACATATATTTTTTGGACACATGCATTGCATACAACAATTCACATTCAAACAAAGTAATGCTCATAAACAAAAATGATAAAACTACCTACGAACTATGGAAAGGAAGTGCAGGCAACAACCTCTACATCAAGGCAGTTGGATAGGTGGCACGATTTCAAGCAGCACCAAATAAATCGCATGTCTTAGCAGTAAAGAGGATTTTCAGATATCTAAAAGGAACAAAAGAGTTTGGATTATGGTATCCAAAAGGAAAGGATCTATCACTTATCGCCTACACAGATGCAGATTGGGCAGGTTTCATTGATGACCGATGAAACACCAGTGGAGCAACGTTCTACTTAGGTGTGTGTTTAGTATCTTGGCTAAGAAAGAAACAATCATCAATATCTTTATCTACAACCGAAGCAGAGTATATTGTAGCAATAGGATGTTGTACTTAGGTTCTATGGATGAAACAAATTTTGATAGATATACAGGGTGAGTATGATGAGCCCATTCCAATCTATCGTGATAATACAAGCGCCATTCGCATCTCAAAGAACCCAATGATGCACTCCAATAAGAAGAAAATTCCAATAAAGTATCACTTTCTACGGGAACAGGTTGCATAGAAGAACATCAAAGTTGAACATGTGGGAACAAATGAACATTGGCAGACATCTTTACAAAACTGCTTTCAAGGGAAGCCTTGGAGTATCTTCGCCAGATACTCGGAGTAATTTCTAATCCAAAATGAATTCTTTTGAATTCTTATCTTATATGTCTCAGCTTTACATGAGGAAGCACCATAAAGAGGACAGTTCAGGTTGGGAGATCAGTTTCAGGAAGATTTCAGTCATGGGGAGTATCCCCAAGGACAGTTCAGTTAGGGGGAGCAACCCCAAATGGAAAGATACATTTTCCATTGATGACAAAGGGGGAGAGATTTATCATATGCAGGATAGAAATGCTTGGAGAGAGAACACAGAGGCATATAGACATGGGGAGAAGCCCCAAGGAGATTTCAGTCAGAGGGAGCATCCCCAAAGGGAGATACCATTTTCCATTGATGTCAAAGGGGGAGAGATAGAAACATTGATGAGGAGTACAAGCATGAATTTTATCATGACTAAGTGTTCCCATCAATGTTGGTGTTTCCATCAATGCCAAAGGGGGAGATTTTTCAGAAAGTTGGTTTAGGTTGATGGACAATTGGTATGGATTGCTGGTTGTAATTGATGTCAACCATGGGAGAGTGATATTGTATATTGATGTCAACCCTTGGAGAAATTCCAGTAGTGAATTCTAGTAGCACAAAGGTTTGGGTAATGGACCCAAGTTTTTTTGATGTATAATGGTATGAGTTTTAATATATTTGAAGGTAAGACTATTCTAGATGGGTAGTAAATGGCATTCCATTTCCGGTGATATTTGGAACATCACATAAATCCTCATGGTTAGAGAGTTATGGTCATGTGAAGTTGGAGAACCCAGGTTTGGGTAATGGACCCAATTTTGTTTGATGGATAATGGTATGAGTTTTGATATATTTGCAGGTAAGACTATTCTATATGGATATTAAATTTCATTCCATTTCCGGTGGTATGTGGAAAAGTTGGAGAACCCCAGCGTTTGGGTAATGGACCCAATTTTGTTTGGATGGATAATGGTATGAGTTTCGATATATCGCGTAAGACTATTCTATATGGATATTAAATTTCATTCCATTCGGGTGGTATGTGGAACGCCACATAACTCCCTAACCGCATTAGAGAGTTATGGCTCTGTGAAGTTGGAGGAACCTCATGTGTCATCTAGAAGCCCCAAAAGGTCGTTGTTGGTATACTAAACAACTGAGGGGGTGAATCATTGTTTTATAAGCTTAAACAATTTTATACCCTTTAAAAATTATTAATCTTCCTCAAGTGACGATGCGATATGTACGCAGTGCTAAAACCATCAATACACATAAAGTACACACAGAGACAAATTTTCAATGAGGAAACCCATAAAGGGAGAAACCTTCTTCTTCGAATGATAGCCTTTGCGCTTATGTACATCATTTATAATTGAGCACCAACCCAATCTGAGGCTGCTACCTCTCATGCATAAGTCATGAACTTGTTTGAGAGCACCAACTCTCCGTTTCTCTAGCACCACTAGAAGGAAGCACTAACTCCCCTCGAGTATTCCAACACTAACCGGATGGAAGCACCAACTTCCTAATGTTCCAAAGCACCAACCGGATGGAAGCACTAACTTCCAGACACACTATTCAACCCAATAACATAGAACACCTGCTCTCCTAGCACCACCGCCACCCTTTGTTTCTCTAGCAACAAACTGTGATGGAAGCTATAACTTCCCATGTTCAAGCACCCACTTGAACTTCGAGACAATGTTCTCCCGAAAACCTCCCAACCACCCTCTAATATCAAAGAATGGAAACACAGACAACTTATTCAGATAAATCACTTCTACCATTTTTACCGCTCAGAAATTGATCTTCAACAAATTGTTCTACAATTCTTCTACTTCCTCAACAAGTCATCTCTGCATCACATTCTTCTATCATTATGTTCTTCTTTCCATTTTACCAATATTTTGCTCTATTTTGCTTTATTTACTTATCTCAGATATCAATTAAAAACTTCATACCTGATCTCTCCTTCTCCTTTCTTACTACTTCGCTCTTTTCCATCCGTAATACCCATTCGGGCCTCTCTCATTTTCTTTTATAGACCATGCCTTGACGATTCCACTTCCTTCCACAGGCAATACAAGGACATTTGTCTTGTGTTAACTCCAAACGCTTAACCCCATTTGTCACATTCTGGTCAAGCTTTAACTAATTCATAACCTGCCGCTACGTGAGAAAGAACAACAGCCCTTCAATCACTTTCAAGCCTTATCCGCACAGTAGGATAATCTTTATTATTCTTTCATTTTAAATCGGGTTTCGACATTTCTAAGATTTCTTTTGCCCAAGTCTTGATAACACTTTCACATCAGCGATTTCAAACTCCTAAATGAACTTTTATTCTTGACCTCTTCTCTCCTGCACCTGTATCGTGACTGTTATTTCAGGAAAGGCTTTTGGTAATTTCGTGATACCTAAATCAGAGTCTTGATGTTCGTAATTTGTCCATACCAAAACCCTCGATCCCGAATTCCGTAGAAAAATAGGATCAACGCCCGACATATCTAGATTCCGACGGTTGTTATTTACATCGCCAGATTGCGATAACGCTGATTTCTATGTCAAGGATTTTACATTTCAAAGTCGCCGACTGTGGAAACCGGCTGTGGAGTTTGACTAACCATTCAGATAATCTTGGCTCAACGGCTAATGATTGTGTCGCAATATCGCATATGCATGCATTTCAAACCATGTTGTAATCCTTACCATATTCTCGATTCACAACTCCTCATATGTGGAAGCCGGGATCAATCTGCCTTTCGTGAGCTTATCTTGATCAATGGTTACGACAGTCGTAATATCACATATCGCGATTTTGGTATTCCTGTGTAATCCTACCATATCCCGATTCGCGAATTCCGATATGGTATAAGATCAACCTTTCATATCTGAGCTTGACTTGACGTCTATGATTGAAGCGCAATATCGTGATATCACATTTCAAAGATTCTAATGTTGTAAGTTCTTGTCACTTCCAAATTGCTAATATCCCCGAACTTCTCGATGAGAGGTCGTGACCAACGGTCCCGGACATGTTGATCTGACGGTTCTGATTCAATCGCGATTTTGCATATCGAGAAATCGGGTTTTCGTTGCATTGTGTTCTTTGCATATTGAAACTCCGCATCCTCAAACTCCATTGAATCAATGTACCAGACCGATTCTCCTTTAACGGGCCGTGGATTGGACTTCGATTTTATATCGCGAACGGGGTTTTGCATTGTGTTCTTTTGTATATTGAAATCCCGGATCCTCAAACTCCGGGCGAAGGAAATCAACGGTCCGTATCTCTAATATTCTTGCTTTTAACGCACAAGGGATCAAATTCATGTGAAATCACATATCGCGATTTTCGGGTTTTCGTTGTCAAGTGAATTGGATGCCTAAAGTCCCCGATCCCTCATTCTCCATGAAGTCTCCCCTTGCCGAAGTTTCCCAAAGTATTTCGATCACGCTTTAATGCTTTATCTCCTCATACAGCCTTCGCAGACTGACGTACCGACGGTGTCTGCCTAAATATGATGGCTCTCGATCCTCTCTCTCCTCCTCGACAAGGGCTATAAACCATGGTCCAGACTATTTTGATTCAATCTACACATTGAACTGATCTTGCTGTAACTGACCGATACAAACCCATCAATGATAACAACCATTCGCCCAGAATTTTTCCATCACGATAATAACTATGCAACATGATTCAATAGTTGTTCAATATTTGCTAACACTTCCCCTTTGCATTGATGGAAATACAAGCACCCAAATGCCTTCGGACTCAACTCTGCTCCCTGCTTCCGACTCTGCACCAACTCTACTTGATTCAACTCGCCCCAAAGTATATCATTTTCTCCCCCTTGACATCAATGTCAGAGGCTGTTACTCTTCCTCATCTTATTGCAAAACAGACTGTCAGCTCTATAATCACTTAGAAATTCACCCGTGATATTCAATAGATACCCCCAACCAGTGAATGATTAGACAATAAGAATTATGACCCTTAAATTTTTGACGAAGATATTTAAAAGGGTTCGCAGCTAATGGTTTAGTAAAATATCAAATAACTGCTCTAGAGGGTATATAGTTCAATGAACACCCTTTCGTTGTAACTTGTTCTTTGAGAAATGATACTTTATAGGAATATGCTGGTCTTAAATGTTGTTTAATTTGGAGACACTTATGTGATAACACAAGTTATCACAATGAATTGGGATAGACGTAAGTTACCTTCAAACTGTAAGAGTTTGTATCATCCATAAGATCTCAGTGTGCTAGTAGCAAAGAAGAAATGTATTCTGCCTCTGTAGGGATAATGAAATGGATCCTTGCTTTTAACTAATCCATGCAACTAATGAGTCACCAAGCAAAATTCTCCACCTGTGCTCTTCTCTCATCAACATGTTAGCCCACCAGATCCTAATAGGTAAGTGCTTAACTGGAAATTCCCGGGATTTAGGTACCACAAAATTATATGTCATTGTTCCCTTTCGATATTTTGAATATTATTTTAACAACTACCAAGTGAGCTTGTTTAGGAGGAGACTAAAAACAACCTACCATTCCAATGTGCCTTTGCATTATATCGATCAGATGTTGTGGATAATAAGACTCATTTATCATTAGAACTAAGGCCCGATCACACCTCTCACGGGCCTTGTAAACTAAACCACCATAGGTGTGTTAATTGGAGAGGAATCTTCCATCTAAAATTTCTTCAATATCTCTTTTCAAATATTTTCTCTTGAGAGATAAAAATCCCTGCATAGCTTTGTTTTAATGAAGCTCCGTAGTATGACAATTCTCCTATCATGGATTTAAATTGCTAGAGTTAAGAAAACCACCTAAATGATGATTCATTAGTACATCCAAAGATAATAATACCACATAAACCAAAACAACTAGTAAATCATCACCTTCGGACCTAATGTAGAGATTGTTGTCAAAAAATACCTTTCTTGAACCCTTTAACTTGTAGAAATTTGTCCAATCTACAATACCAAGCTCGTGGTGCTTGTTTTAGTCCATATATACCTTTCAGCCTTTTACAAACATAATTATTAGGGATTGTTTGTCAACAAAAACCTTCTGTGTTGCTCCATATATACTTCTTTTCCTCTAGATTCCATTAAGAAACGCCGGGACTTAACATCCATATGCTAAACTTTGAAATTCTTATGACAAGAGTAAGTAAGAAACATTCTGATAGATTCCAATCTTAAGCACTGGTGAAAAAGTTTCATCGTAGTCTTGACCTTCCACTTGTGTATATCCCTTACAAGAACTGCTTTATTTCTAATAACTTGTCCTTTTTCATTCATTTTATTCTTGAATACCCATTTCGAACCTATTACATTCTTATTTTCGTGTCTAGGAACAAGCTCCTGGGTATTGTTCTTCCTCAATCTGATCCGCCTCTTCATTCATTGTTCTAATCCAATCTTCTTCCGACTAGCTTCCTCAAAATTTGTGGTTCACCATAGATAAAAAGGCAACATGAGATTGTTATGTGTCCTTAATCAGTTTCCTTTTAGTCTCAATTCATTTATATCCCCTAATGATCCGGTTTTAGGATGATTTCTTTCTAATAATTCTATGAGGTGATCTTGCTTCTTTCTGCTGACTTGTACTGTACTTGAATGTTCACATCTCATCTAATCCAAATTCTCTTTGGACTTGACTTGTTCATCTTCATCTTCAACCGTATCTTATGTTCTTGGTTCATCACTACTTCTATATTTCTTGATTGGAATTTCTTCATCAACTTACATCTATACAAATTAACTAGTTTATGCAGTATTTTATTGTAGCATATGTACCCTTTAATATTTGTAGAATAACCTAAAAAGATACCTTCATCAGCCCTCGCTATCATATTTTATTGACATTTTCATCATTGTTCTTGATATAACATGTGCTCCTAAAACTCTTTAAAATGTTTGATTGAAGGTAGGTCTTCCAAACCAAAGTTCAGGTAATCTTATCACCTGTGTGGTCTCGAGATGAGATTTTGTTAAGGATATGAACAATTGTTTGTATTGATTCCACCCAATATGTCTCAGGTATGCTCTTTTCATTCATCATAGATCTTACCATTTTCTGTATCAATTGCTCAGCTTCTTCAACAACTCCATTTTGTCGTGGAGTCCTTGGAATTGTGTACCTCTTTGATCCCATTTTTATCACTGCACTTTGAAGTTTCCAGAACTCAACTTCTCCTCCTCTATCAAACCTCATCAGCTTTTAACCCTCTTTCCCCTGTTTGATTCTCATTCAAGGCCTTAAACACTTTGAAATTTTTCAAGTGCTTCAGATTTTCTTTCAAAAGGTGTCCAAAGTTAGTCTAGAATAGTCAACAATAATCAACATAAAGTAATTTTTTTTTCATGTACCTTCTTTCCTTGATGGTCCGCCATATAGATCCATGTGTAAAATTAACCTGGAGAGGTTTTTATGTTGATGGAAAGTTTTTAGATTTTAACTAAGTGCAAGTAAGCTTTCCTATCCACAAGGCTTACGTAGCCGCCATGGATGATGGATGGACGGATGGATGGAAGGACGGAGGATGGATGGAATGGATGGAGGATGGAGCCCGGACGAAGGAAAGGAATGGAATGGAATGGATGGATGGAATGGACGGATGGATGGAGGAGGACGGACGGAAGGAGGATGGACGGAGTTAGGATGGAAGGATGGAGGATGGACCGGAATGGATGGAGTGGACGGATGGATGGATGGAATGGATGGATGGACGGATGGATGGATGGATGGATGGATGGATGGAATGGACGGAGGAATGGAATGGAAGGAATGGAATGGAGGAATGGATGGATGGAATGGAGGAATGGAGGATGGAAGGATGGATGGATGGAATGGATGGAGGAAGGAATGGTAGCCGGATGGATGGATGGATGAATGGAATGAAGGACGGATGGATGGACGGAATGGATGGAGGAAGGAAAAGAGTGGATGGATGGATGGATGGAGGATGGATGGATGGAATGGAATGGATGGAATGGAATGGATGGACAAATGGACGGAGCGCGCTTTCGCAATTTCGCATATCGCTAAATCGTAAGTCTTGATGTCAGAATTCTTGTCCATACCAAAACCCGAATTTCAAATTCGTAGAAATGATCAACGATCCGTGATTATATCTTAGATCTCGACGGTTATTACATCGCTGACAGACATCGCGACGGCGTCATGTGATTTTGCATCAAAGTCAAGCAATTCGTGAAACTCTGACATGGAGTTTGATCAACGGTTCAGAGCCGATCTTGGCTCAATGGCTACGATGTGTCACAATATCGCATATCGCGATTTCAAGTAATTCATGTTGCAATCCTTCCCATATCCCAATTCGAGAAACTCTGTGGAGTTTGATCAACTGCTCAGAGCTGATCTTGGCTTAACGGTTACGACAGGTCGCATTATTGTATATCGCTGACATTTCAGATCATTTGCTGCACCTACCATATCCCGATTCATGAACTCATATGGTATAAGATCAACCATTCGTGATCCGAGCTTGACTTGACGCTATGATTGAAGAATATCGCATATCGCCATTTCTATCAATGTTGCAAGTTCTTGTCACTTCCAAATTACGATCCCCCAAACTCCGATGAGAGGTCAGATCAACGGTCCTCATCATTTCTAGGATATGACGGTTCAGATTCAATCACTATTTCACATATCACTTAAATCTAAATTTTCAAGCACGTACCTTTGGTATATTGAAATCCCGGATCCCTAAACTCATTAATAAGCCGGAATCAACGGGTCCAATCTGATCTCCTTTAATATCGTGGATTGACCTTCGCGGATTTCGCATATCGCTAAATCGGGTTTCAAGCAGTATCGTTCTTTTCATATTGAACCTCGACTCTAAAACCATAAAGGGAAATCAACGGTCCAGATCTCATTCTTTCTTTAACTGCTACGATCAAATCGTGAAATCGTGATATCAGCGATTTCGGTTTTCGTTGTCAAGGAATTGACATTTCCAAAGTCCTAACTCTCGATTCTTCGATGAAGTCTCCCCGTCGAGCTTCTCCCCGTGGCTCGATCGCTGCCACGCTTTATCTCCTCGCAGCCTTCGCAGATCCGACGACCGACCGGTGTCTTCTTCCGATCCGGTCACCGTGATCCCTCTCCGGACAAGGGTCAGGAACTATGGTCCGGGGATTCATTTGATTCACGGTTAATGATTGAACCGCGGATCTTGCTTTCGCAACTGACCCATACAAACCGGCTCCCAGAATTTTCCATCAATGATACCAACTATCAACACGCATTCACCGCTTGTTCAATATTTGCTACAACAAAAGTGTTTTAAGATATTTTTAGAAGGTAATAATAAATTTAAGTGATGAGCGTCATATAAGTAAAAGTGGATACAAATAAATTATTTAAAATAATAAATTCAATGGATAAATTACTAATTGGACAAGTGGTTAGAAGTTGGTTAACCCTAAAATAAGGAAAGTGGGGTTAAGATGGTTAAAAGGTAACCCCTGAGGAAGCCACATGAAAGTATAAATAAGAGGTAAGACTGATTTTAATCACACTTGAGAACATTGAATATATACAGTGACTAAGGTAACCAAGAATATATAAACCATAATTTTGATTGAAGGTGAAGTAGAAGGTCAAATTCAAGGAGGATAAATTCATTTTGATGATGTTTTCTAATGTGTGTCATTTACGTCATCTCACCATTTTCTAATAACGCTTTTTTATAGAATGATTCGTAATCATGGGAAACTTGGGATTCAATTGAGGAAACCTATCCAAGTAGATATGGTACAAATTTCAACTTATGGATCATTGTATATTTGGAGTTGCTAATCGTGGAAAATGGGGTTTGTGGTTAGTCCCGAACTAGTCTAAAACAGGTGTTTCTAAAAACGTCATAATCTATTCATAACATATCCAAATTCAAGAAGCACCAAAAGTGCTATTAGAGTACGTACCGTAGTATTCCGTACAGCCTTTAAGATCCATACAATACATTCCATGTGAGGCACGCTTCACAATTTCCCTCTCTAGAATAAGACAAAAATTCAACAAGGTATGCCATTTTGCTATAACTCCTCGAGAGGTTCCGCAGTGACACACCTGAGGAAATCAGAATCAAAACATTGAAGAACATTGTGTACTATTTTTAGATCTTTATCATTACGTGTACATATTTATGATTATTTCAAGTTAGGATTGTTGACTAATCCAAACTAGTCATGTGAGACCAAAAAAAAGTTTGATGAAAATTTAGTATCTTGTTGTTAAAGTTAAGGAAGAATAGGTGTGTGATCATATACACCAAAATTCATTACAGAGTTACAAATCAGATTTGTATGGATGAAATCTGAGGTATTTTGGTTGAGTACATGTTGGGTACATGGTTGAGACAAGTAGTTGATGAGTTGGTACATAGATGAGGTGTATGCTGATGATGTTGGTACATCTTGATGAGTCATAGTTGATGAGTAGCTGATACGTGATTGGTATATACCTGGTACATGGTTGGAGGTACTTGTTAGTAGCATTGTTGACACATGGTTTATGGATGATGTAGCATAATTTGTATTGGTATGTTATTAGAAGCACATATTGATCTTGGTGATGATTTTCAGGAGTTGTTGTGTTGGCGCTTGGTTGATGCACACATTTGAGAGTTGTCTTGGTGGATTGATATTGGTGAGTAGATATGATTTGGTTGATACTATTAATGAGACAAGTTGTTTTGATAGATTGTTTGGACAAGTTATTGTGACAGTTGTTCGCATTGTGTTTGGTGCATGGTTTGATGCACTTGTTCATGGTGGCCGACATCGGGTGCATGGTTGATGCACTTATTTACCGTACAAAGCTGACTACAAGTTGTTCAGGAAGGTTGGTGCATGGCTGATGCACTGTTTCTATGGTACAATTTGATTGCTGCGTTGAGGTACATGTTGATGCATGGTTCAGTTATTGGTACAGTCATTTGCGTGTTGATTGGTACATGTTTACAATAGTATATCCCACAATGATAGTGTGACATTATTCCATCATTCTATTTATACGTCGGGGTGGTTGGATCGGGCAAAGACAGGTTGTTGTAGCCAATTCCTATTGTAACCTGAGAACACAATTGTAGCCTCCTTCTAGTCAGAATGAGAATTGGGAGTTATTTTCCCTCGTGTTGTAGCTTGAGAAACTAGGGTTGGAGCCTCCTTCCAGTTGCAGTTGAAACCCAAAGCGGGAGAATACCATGGTATGTTTTTTTTTAAAGACATATAAGAAAAAACATTATGTGGTTTTCTACCGCTTTGGGTTTCCACGTAAAACACTGGTGTATTGTGTATGTGTGTGATTGCTCATTTGTTCATTGTTTATTTACTCTGAAACTATTGGACGATAATGTTACATTGTGTTAACTCCCAAAATAGCACCGTCATTTTGGTTGAGTTTTACGGTGGATAGCATAGCTATTGATGGTTTCCTCAATTCATTGTTGAGTCTTTTAGCTTCAAATTTTTAGATTTGGGTTTGACTTAAATTTGTATTGTGAAGTCTTCGTTTTCAAAATTGTCATTTTTACTTTCCACAGCTAACTTGTTTTCAAAAGTTCATTGTGCGCTGTGGAAAGTGCCCAATTTCAACAGCTAAGGAGATCATTTCACCAGTTGGCGCGTTGTTGAAAGTGTCAAATCTTAAAAGGTTCTTGAATCAGTTCTCGAGTGGCGCGCTGTCAAAGATACATGCTTTCAACAGCTAAGGAGGGTCTTCTACAAAGAGGCGCGTTGTGGAAAGTGCATACTTTCCGCAGCTAACAGGGGCTTACAAAGAGGCACGCTGAGGA
>SNQJ01S0249170.1:0-10337 GCA_010110895.2 Picea sitchensis | reverse complement strand
CCCAGCAATAGATGACAAACATCCATGGGAATGACATCACATAATATTTCATCTTTATATCCTCCTATTTTAAATTCGACTAAACATTATTTAGTGAGATTTACCTGATGTCCTTTTTGTAGCCACGAAACTTTGTATGGGCTTGGATGTACAACAGTCTCCAACTCCAGCCTTTCTACCATTCCTTTAGATATGAGATTGTCTATGCTACCGCTGTCAACTATGACTATACATACTCTATCCTTAGTTTTGCAAGCAGTCCTAAACAGACTGTTTCTTTGGGTTGGGTTCTCTGCCTCCTTCTCCAGCTTCAAGAGAACTTTCCTCATCATCAAAGATCTTCCACCCTCAGCATCTTCTGCCTCAACATTCCATCCTTGAGCTTCGGCAATGTGAGTTTCACAACCATCTTTCTTCTTATCTGGACACTCATGGGATTTATGTCCAATTTTTCCACAAACAAATCATTTCACTTCACCTCCTCTACCTCTTCCTCTTCCTCTGGCTCAAGGAAAAGTATTTCTATCGGCATATTTCCTTCTCTGTGAGCTTCCTCCCCTCTCAGGTTGAGTTTGAGGTTTCTTCTCCTCTTCTTTAGGTCTCTGAATCCTGTCTTGGGCAATTATCTTGCCTCTGCTTTGAATTCTGCCTCAACCTCTTTGACCTTGCTTCCGGCTCATCTTCTCTTCAGCTTTCAAAGCCATCTGATAAGCATCTTCCATAGTCTGAATGGTCATCATTCTCATCTCATATTGAATGTAATATCGCAAACCATTCATGTACCTGGAAACTTTTTCATCATCTCTTTCCCGATGACCTGCTCTGATGTCTATCATGTAGAATTATTCAGTGTATTCCTTCACTAACATCAACTTCTATCTCAAATTTTGCATCCTATGAAACAGAGTGATTTGATAATCCCTGGGTATAAATTTGGCTTTCATCTTTGCAACCATTCTATCCCAGCTTTTGATTTTTTGCTTGCCCTTGCAGTGTCTGTCAGCCTGCAATTCACCCCACCATAGTTTTGCATTCCCTTTAAGTCTAGTAACAACATGTTTGACTTTCTTGTCTTCCTCAACATCCTCGTAGTCGAAGTATTTGTCTAGAGATCTAATCCATTCTGGAAGCTCTTTAACATCCAAGTTGCCTTCGTACACTGGAATGTCCATTTTTGCTCTAGCAGTTATCCTTCCAACAACCCTGAATAGGATTTCTTCCACAGCATCTTCGACTGCAACTTCTTCTCCTTCGTTTCTAGCTTCATTTTCACTTTCAGCCTCGCTAATATCCCCAGCGTCGACTGTGCGCCTTTGTGTTGTCTCCATAGCATCAAGCCTGGCACGTAACTCATGCATTTCTCTTTCCACTGTTGGATCAGGTATTTTCCTGTCTCTTATTCTCGACGGCATGGTTGTAAAATTTTCTCCCTTCTCTCTGCTACAGAAAGAAAATAATTTTTTGTAGGCTCTGATACCAAAATGACGCATACCCCCGACCCTCTGGCCGTGATCCGCACAGGATCGTTCTAAATTCTCCTCGAGCAGAAGCGGCTCCCTCAGATCCATATTGGAACCTCATGAATCTGATCCACAGGTCCTTCATGAAAACCCACCCTACACAACTTAACACCAGGCGTGAGCCTTACATCTCCATGTGACCACAACTGGGCCTTAGCGCAAGCGCCTTTCGCAACTCATGAGTTCGTGAGTCAATGACCCTCAACTCCTCTTTCTCCAAACCTCTGATACCTGAGATGTGATATAGGTATGGCTCCCTCCTCACTAGAGCCTACTACATATAACCATAGGCTAGGCTAAACAATAGCACTACTCGCAACTCGCGACTTCGCGAGTTGGAGTGTTGAGCCCTCATGCTCCTCTTTTGTGAAACCCTGAAACATGATAAGTCAACAATGGGTTGACTCCTTCCCAGGCGATGTGTGTCCACCACCTATCACCCACTTCCACTTTTCTTTGGGTGTGTGTTGCTACACCACCTGTCAACCATGCATCCCCCACCTAACGGATGTGCTACATGTTTTTACAAGCCCTCAACACTCGGCACTTCACAATTTTGCAATCGAAAAGAAATTCTTTCAACCGCCGAACCCCCGATACGCAAGACCCCATGAAGGTTCTTATCCAAAGGTTCTCTTGTGGCTTGGATCCAATGGTCTGGATCTCCTTCCCTACTCCTCGCAACTCAGAACTTCGCAAAACCAAGAATTTGATCTTCCCTCCAAACTCACGAACCCCGAATTTGTGAAATGATCCAACGACATGGGTTGAAACGAGATCAATGGCTCATATTGAACCACGATAAATAGTTCACGTTGATTCTTGATATTAGGGTGGTGAGTTTTTCCAACTCCTAACCGCCTTACATCTCCACTAGATCCTACAATCATCGTGATTCCACGAGCTCTCCACAGAGAATTCTGACTACCCGATTCACTCCTCAATGGATTCTGCCCAATGAATGAGTGTTCTCCCTCCTGAACTTAACTTCTATGCGACGGTTTCGATCTTTGTCTCTTTTTGAACACTTCAAAGGTGTTATCCCTCCTAAGCTTTCACTTGCAAACTCAAGTGTCCAAAAAGAGCCTTGCTCGCACTCCTTGTGGCAAACTTTCAAATAACCTCCAGATATTTGATTCTACGACCCTATGCACTATTTGCAACAGTATTCCTTCAACTTTCCCCTTGGTTGATAAGTTCTAAGACTTCCACCATCCTGTGCACACCTTACATGGCTTTGTGCTTCTCCTGCACTTCTACTGGTATGAGAACAATGATATCTCTCCTGAGCTTTCTGAGATAAAACTCAGACCCTCGTCAACGGACACCTTGCGGATGTTCCCTACACTCCTTGCAGGAATCCTCGGAGAGAGAAACAATTGAAACTCATTCTACTTCTCTTTCTGGCTTCACACATTCAACATGAAATCATACATATCACACAGCATTGAGATAAATTCATAACAGAGAAACAAAACAACTGTAAACATACCATTTAACAAATGTAAACAGTAAGCATCGTAACACCATGAAAATTGTGCAAAGTTTCATATATTAACTCAAGTGCTCCTGTACATGGGTTCTTCTCTACAGCTTATGAATTTTGAATGATAATAATGTTCCTGTTACAATGATACAAGGGTGAGGGTGTCTATATCTGTTTTCCCTCCTACACTTCTAAACTGTCTAATCTATTAAATCAAATCTACCTACTTTCATTAAACAGACTTAAATGCGTATTACATTCAACGGATGAGAGAAATCGCTCAAGATCTATTCACAACTCTAAGATATAAATGTAAGTACGCTTCCCCTAGATATTACATTAATATCCGCTCATTAATTTTTCAAAACATTTCAAAATGTGCGTTGATGCTTTTCCAGTTGTCTTCTGCCTTTATGCTTGCTTGTTTGGCTGCGTATGATTCTCCTGCATCATATACTCCCTTGCTTGAAAATTTTCATGAACTTCTGTTCATGAGCTCTTGTACAGTTTGTCCATGCCTATGAATTATTGCTTCATCCTCCCAACTGGCATCTTCAACTGGATGTCCCTTCCACTTGACCAAGTATTCAAAATACTCCTTTCTCCTGGTCTTTCTGCTAATCCTCTTGTCAGTTATACTTTCCATCTGCGGCTTTTCAACTACAGGCACTTGTTTTGTCCATTGAACTTCTTCTTGCTCATCTTTTGCTCCTACTTCTCCAGCTCTTTATGAGTACAAGTCCACGACATTGAATATTGGTGAGATTCCGACCCCACCGGGTAATTCAATCTCTTATGCGTTTGCCCCAAATTTCCTTATGACCTTGCATGGTCCAATCTTTTTCATCTTCAGCTTGTTATACATTCCCCTTAGGAACCTCTCCTTCCTTAGATGTGCAAGAATCAGATCACCAACTTCAAATTGAAGTTCTTTCCTATGTTGATCTGCTTTCCACTTTTATTCTTGACTTGAACTCTGCAATCGCTCCTTAACTTGGTTGTGAAGCTCCTTCATTCCTTCCACAAAGTCCTCTACAATAGCACTTCTGAATTCATCTTGCTGCATCTTTCAATTCAGAAACTCCCCTTGGTTGCATTCCATATACAATTTGGAATGGAATCTGCCTTGTTCTTCTATTGAGTGAATCATTGTAAGCAAATTTTGCTTGTGGCAGAATGTGATCCCATTAACTGTGGTGTTCAGTCACTAAGCTCCTCAACAAATCTCCCAAGCTCCTATTTACGACCTCAGACTGTCCATCCATTTGAGGATGATACGTTGAGCTAAAAGAAAAACTGGTCCCCAACTTCTTCCATAAGGTCCTCTAGAAATGTCCTACGAACTTGGTATCTCGATCAGACATGATACTCTTTGGAAAACCGTGAAGTCTGACGACTTCCTTGAAAAACAGGTTCGCAATATCGGTTGCGTCACTGGTTTTCTATCATGGTATGAAATGTGCCATTTTTGAAAATCTGTCGACTTCCACAAATCTTGAATCATATCCTCTTTGTGTCCTTGGCAGTCCCAATACAAAATCCATGCTCACTGCGTCCCACAGATTTTCAGGTATGGTTAATGGTTGGTATAACCCTGTGTTCTTCCTTTTTCCCTTCGTGTGCTGAAAAATTCTGCACCTATCCACAAATTTCTTCACATCCCATCTCATCCCTAGCCAATAATATGAGCTATTCAACTTTGAGAACATTTTATCATGACCTAAGTGTCCAGCCAATCGTCCACTTTGTTTTTCCTTCAATAAATTCTCCCTCATGGAGCATCTTGGAATACATAGTTGATTGCCTTTGAATAATAATCCATCCTGGATCATGTATTTAGTCCATTGGCTTCTATTCCTAAGAATTGGATTCTTCGATGCCTCATATGCCTCCTTAACGTCTAGATCATCCCTATACATTTCCTTAAGGTTATCAAAACCCAAAGTCTTGACTCTGAATTCCTGCATAAGCAAACATTTCCTGCTCAAAGCATCAGCAACTTTGTTAGCAGTTCCAGAAATATGCTTAATCACAAAAGTAAAATTCTACATGTATTCAACTGATTTAGCATGCTTTTGATTCAACTTCTCTTGTTGAGTCACGAATTGTAAAGCATGATTATCGTTGTACAAAACAAACTCTATAGGAACCAAATAATGTCTCCATTTCTTCAACTTTTGTATGACAGCATAAAATTATTTGTCATATGTTGAGTACTTGATCTTCGCTTGATTTGATTTCTCACTGAAATATGTGATCAGCCTATCGTCTTGGCTCAAGACCACTCCAATTGCAAATCCACTCGCGTCACACTTGACCTNAAGCAAACATTTCCTGCTCAAAGCATCAGCAACTTTGTTAGCAGTTCCATAAATATGCTTAATCACAAAAGTAAACTTTTGCATGTATTCAACCCATTTAGCATGTTTTTGGTTCAACTTCTCTTGTCGAGTCATGAATTGCAAAGCGTGATTATCATTGTACAAAACAAACTCCTTGGGAACCAAATAGTGTCTCCATTTCTTTAGTGCTTGTATGACTGCATAGAATTCCTTGTCATATGTGGAGTACTTAATCTTCGCTTCATTCAGTTTTTCACTGAAATATTCGATTGGCCTGTCGTCTTGGCTTAAAACCACTCCAATTGCAAATCCACTCGTGTCACACCTGACCTGGAATGTCTTGTTAAAATCTAGAAAAACCAAAATTGGTTGCTCAGTGATGGCCAAACACGCTCTTCGGTGATGGCCAATTCTTAATCGCCTCTATCTTTTCTGGATCCATCTTCAACTCATTTGCAGAGATAACAAAACCCAAATAAATGAGTTATGTCCTCATAAATGACGATTTATTCATATTGACCAGCAATTTCTCTTATTGTAATCTCCTCATTACTGTAGCTAAATGCTTTAAGTGTTCTGCTTATGTCCTGCTGAAAATTAATATATCATCAAGATATACAATGACGAATTTCCCAATGAAATCCTTTAGGACTTCATTCATCAACCTCATGAAATTACTAGGCGCATTTGTTAATCCAAATGGCATGAAAATCCATTCATATAGCCCTTCATTTGTCTTGAATGATGTCTTCCATTCATCACCTTCTCTCATTGTAATCTGATGATATCTTCTTTTCAAATCAATCTTTGAAAAAAAAATTGCTCCACTCAAGCAATCCATCAAGTCGTCCATCCTTGGCAATGGAAATCTGTATCTGATGGTAATCTTATTGATTTCCCTTGAGTCTGTACACGTTCTCTAGCCTCCATCTTTCTTTGGGCTGAGGGAATAGTGCAAGGACTCAAGCTTTCTCGAATCAATCCTTTGTCCATTAAGTCCTGGACCTGTCTCTTAACCTCTGTATTTTCCTGCGACGTCAAATGATACGTTACTTTGTTTGGAAAACTAGCTCCAGGTATAATATCGATATGATGACTTATACTCCTGATAGGTGGCAACAAACAAGGTATTTTATCCACTACTATATCAGCAAACTCTCCCAGCAACTCCTGGATTTCTTCTGGTAAATCATCTATTGTCGTACTGGTCAAAAAAAATTTGGGCTTCTTGACCACAATAAATTGTGTGTCTTCCTTCTTCTTAACCTCATTAAGAAGTTCCTTCCCACTCATGAGAAGTACAATGTTTCTCATCTTTGTTTTCACCTCTTTATCCTTAATCGGCAGCAACATGTGAGTCCTACCATTTTTCTCCAGGGTGTTTGTGTTCTTTCTCCCATCATGAACTACGTTTCTTTCATATTTCCATGGTCTACCCAGCAATAGATGACAAACACCCATGGGAATGACATCACATAATACTTCATCTTTGTATCCTCCTATTTTAAATTCAACTAAACATTGTTTAGTGACATTTACATGATGTCGTTTTTGTAGCCACAAAACTCTGTATGGGATTGGATGTACAACAGTCTCTAGCTCCAACTTTTCTACCATCTCTGTAGATACGAGATTGTCTGTGCTACCACTGTCCACTATGACTTTGCATACTCTATCCTTAGTTTTGCAAGCAGTCCTAAACAGATTGTTTCTTTGGGCTGGGTTCTCTGCCTCCTTCTCTGGATTCAAGAGAATTTTCCTCATCATCAAAGATCTTCCAACCTCGGCATCTTCTACCTCAACATTTCATCCTTGAGCTTCGGCAATGTGAGTTTCACCACCATCTTTCTTCTTATCTGGACACTCATAGGATTTATGTCCAATTTTTCCACAAACAAATCATTTCACTTCACCTCCTCTACCTCTTCATCTTCCTCTGGCTCGAGGAAAAGTATTTCTATCAACATATTGCCTTCTCTGTGAGCTTCCTCCCCTCTCAGGTTGAGTTTGAGGTTTCTTGTCCTCTTCTTTAGGTCTCTGAATCTTGTCTTGGGCAATTATCTTGCCTTTGCTTTGACTTCTGCCTCGGCCTCTTTGACCTTTCTTCCATCTCAGCTTCTCTTTAGCTTTCAGATCCATTTGATAAGCATCTTCCACAGTCTGAACGGTCATCATGCTCATCTCATCTTGAATGTCATATCGCAGACCATTCATGTACCTAGCAACTTTTTCATCATCGCTTTCCCGATGACCTGCTCTGATGTTTATCGTGTAGAATTCTTCAGTGTATTCCTTCATTGACATCAACTTCTATCTCAAATTATGCATTCTCCAAAACAGAGTGATTTGATAATCCCTAGGTATAAATTTGGCTTTCATCTTTGCAACCATTCTATCCCAACTTTTGATTTTTTGCTTTCCCTTGCAGCATCTGTCAGCCTANTATTTTCTTCCTCGACATCCTCGTAGTCGAATTATTTGTCTAGAGCTCTCATCTAGTCTAGAAGTTCTTCAACATCCAAGTTGCCATCATACACTAGAATGTCCATTTTTGGTTATCCTTGCAACAACCCTGAATAGGAGTTCTTCTGCAGCATCTTCGACTACAACTTCTTCTCCTTCATTTCCAGCTTCATTTTCACTTTCAGCCTCGCTAATATCCCCAGCATCATCTGTGTGCCTTTGTGTTGTCTCCATAGCATCAAGCCTAGCACGTAACTCACGCATTTCTCTTTCAACTGTTGGATCAGGTATTTGCCTGTCTCTTCTTCTCGGTGGCATGGCTGTAAAATTTTCTCCCTTCTCTCTGCTACAGAAAGAAAAGAATTTTTTTTAGGATCTAATACTAAAATGACGCAGACCCCTGACCCTCTGGTTGTGATCTACACAGAATCGTTCTAAATTCTCCTCAAGCCAAAGTGGCTCCCTCGGATCCCTATTGGAACCTCACGAATCTGATCCACTGGTCCTTCATGAAAACCTGCCCTACACAACTTAACACCAGGCATGATCCTTACATCTCCATGCGACCACAATCAAGCCTTAGCACAAGCGCCTTTCGCAACTCGTGAGTTCATGAGTCGATGACCCTCGACTCCTCTTTCTCCAAACCTCTGATACTCGAGATGTGATACGGGTATGGCTCCCTCCTCACTAGTGCCTACTACATATAATTGTAGGCTAGGCTAAACACTAGCACTACTCTCAACTCGCGACTTCACGATTTGGAGTGTTGAGCCCTCATGCTCCTCCTTTGTGAATCCCCGAAACGCGATAAGTCAACAATGGGTTGACTCCTTCCCAGACAACGTGTGTCCACCACCTGTCACCCACTTCCACCTTTCTATGGGCACTTGTTGCTACACCACCTGTCAACCACCTGACCCCCACCTACCGGATGTGCTACGGGTTCGTACGAGCCCTTGATGCTCGGCACTTCGCGATTTCGCAGTCGAAAAGAAATTCTTTCAACCCCCGATACGTGAGACCTCATGAAGGTTCTGATCCAACGGTTCTTCCATGGCTTGGATCCAATGGATTGGATCTCCTTCCCTACTCCTCTTAACTCGGGACTTCGCAAAACCAAGAATTTGGTCTACCCTCCAAACTCACGAACCCCAAATTCATGAAATGATCCAACGACGTGGGTTGAAACGAGATCAACAACTCATANTGGTTCACATTGATTCTTGATATTAGGGTGGTGATTTTGTCCAACTCCTAACCACCTTACATTTCCACTGGATCCTACAGTCCTCGCGATTTTGCGAGCTCTCCACAGAGAATTTTGACCTTCCGATTCACTCCTCAATGGCTTCTGCCCAAAGACTGAGTGTTCTCCCTCCTGAACTTAACTCCTATGCGATGGTTTCTATCTCCATCTCCCTTTGAACACTTCAAATATGTTATCCCTCTTGAGCTTTCACTTGCAAACTCAAGCCTCCAAAAAGAGCCTTGCTTGCACTCCTTGCGGAAAACTTTCAAATAACCTCTGGTTATTTGAGTCTTCGACCCTGTGGACTCTTTACAATAGTAGTCCTTCAACTCTCCCCTTGGGTGATAAGTTCTAAGACTTCCACCAGCCTGTGCACAACTTGCACGGCTCTGTGTTTCTCCTGCACTTCTGCTGGTATGAGAACAACGATATCTCTCCTGAGCTTTCTGAGATAAAACTCAGACCCTCGTCAACGCACACCTTGCGGACGTTCACTGCACTCCTTGCAGGAATCCTCAAAGAGAGAAACAATTGAAACTCATTCTACTTCTCTTTCTGACTTCATACATTCAACATGAAATCATACATATGACACATCATTGAGATAAATGCATAGTAGAGAAACAAAACAATTGTAAACATATCATTTAACAAATGTAAATAGTAAGCATCGTAACACCATGAAAATTGAGTCAATGTTTCATATATTAACTCAAGTGCTCCTGTACATGGGTTCTTCTTTACAGCTCTCTGCTACATCTCTACAACTTATGAATTCTGAATGATAATAATGTTCATGTTACAATGATACAAGGGTGAGGGTGTCTATATCCATTTTCCCTCCTACACTTCTAAATTGTCTAATCTATTAAATCAAATCTACCTACTTTCATTAAACAGACTTAAATGCCTATTAAATTCTACGGATGAGAGCAATCGCTCAAGATCTATTCACAACTACAAGATATAAATGTAAGTACGCTTCCCCTAGCTATTACATTAATATCCTCTCATTAATTTTTCAAAACATTTCAAAATGTGCATTGGTGCTTTTCTAGTTGTCTTTCGCCTTTATGCTTGCTTGGATAGCTGTGTACGATGCTCCTGCATCACCCTGTTGAATTTCATGAAGATCCCACACTTTGGAAGACACCAGGAAGTCAAGGCATGTGTCAAGTTGCTACTATCATGTTACTGTTGGTCACTATAATTGCTTAATTAATTTTAAACAACCAAGTGAGACATAAATTATCAACCCAGGGAAGTCTTTTGTT
>SNQJ01S0249169.1:0-12951 GCA_010110895.2 Picea sitchensis | reverse complement strand
ACAATTTAAAATATAAAATGGAAAAAGAGAAGGTTTGTCTTGCAACTTAAATTTTTTTACTGCAACCTGTTGGGTGCAAGAGAACATGGTAACCTTATGATATGGATACTTTCACTAGCTTCAACAAGATGGTTGTATTTCAGTGAAGTCTTGCATGATATTTTTGTCATGCACAAAAAATTAAAAGACTTAAAAATTCGCCTAAATTTATCCACCCTCCTAACTCTTGTCATTCATTTTTCACCGCCCCTTAAATTTTGGCCCTAGTCCCCAACTGTATCGAAGAATGTCCCTATGTCCCTCCATTCTTGAACCTTGGTGAGCATATAGGATGTTCCACCATTACATGAGCTTAGATTTACTTAGGATAGACTCTAGTCTTTTAGAGCAGTTGTAAAATTTCCTTCATTCCCTGTTTCACCATGAGTTGTTTTGAAATTTGAATAATAGCACAAATTTATTGCAATCATAGTAATGGACCTCTCACTTGATAAATTTCTGCAACATATCCATTGATCTTTTGTTCACAATGAAGGTGTAACATGATACTAGCTGTTACAAAATAGTTTTTTCAAGGTCTAAAGAATGAGAGCTAACCTGGCTATATTGATTTCTTAGAAAATCCATGCGATTTGAATTCCCTCATTGTGATTCTCATGTAGTCAAATAATTTAAAGGCGTTAATTTTTTATAAAGGTATATAATTAATAATATGGTTGATACATGACTTAATCTATGAATCCATAACACTATCTTATGATTGTAGTTTGTGCCTTGTTAAGACTTTCAAAGAACCATGAACCAACTGTGAAGTTACAAAACAGAGCATTGTTCTAATTTTGCACTAGTATAGTTTAAGTTCTTTTGCTGAAATAAGCGAGATGAAGGGCCAGGTAAATACCTATCAAGATGAACAAAAAACCCTGGTAATTATTCACCAAAGTATCCAGCATAACATGCGGGTTGGAATGTAGTAAAAATTCTAATTTCTCTTGCCTTTGAGCAGTGGCTCCACCAACGGATCCGCAATTGGACAAGTAACTCGAGGCTGAGATTTTAACCCAATGCATATGTGGGCAGAGATCCATACAATTTTCTTACTAGGTGGGAGAGCAAACTTCTCTAAAAATCCCTTGTTCTTTTGAAATCGGGTAAAGGGAAGATTGTAGCTACCTAGTGCCCATACCACAAAATTGGGGTGATTTAAACCATAAACCCCGATTTTTACCAAATGGCAGGGCGAAGGAGCTATCATAAATTCCCATACTTGTAGAAATTTGTCTAATGGAAGCTTGTCCCTCCAAATTTTAGGTGCGAAATATAAATTTTTTCCCTCTATCTCCCCTAAAACCAAGGGCTAACCTTGGCAGATTTTCCCTAAAATGGATTACAGACTAATGATGTAAGTTTAAAAAACCACTAATACAAAATTCCGTCAGTAGAATTGAGAATTTATAATTTCTCCCATGGTGAAATTTTGGCCCTAAAATCATCTATGGTCTTGATTAATCTATCAAGTTGTGACATATGCTAATCGATTGCTTTCCGAGTCATCTTTACATAACTATAGAAGCTACTTGAAGGATAGTTCTTTGGTTTGTCACAACTATCGCATGGACTCCCAAGTAATATTCATATTAGACAGAATTACCAAGATGGATGGATCGGAAAAATTCTTGCTATGATGTGTATTCATCATGTCCTTGATTGATAGATTCATCATCATCTTCATTACGTGATTTCATTATCTCTCGAGCTTTGACTTCTTTCTTTGTCTGTAGATTCATCTTTCACTAAATGCCTGGAAGTACAATCTCTTGAACCCTATTCCTTATTTACACATCCTTCCTTTTCTTTCAATTATTTTCCAAACCTTTACGTATTTGACATTTCTGTTTCTCTGTAGAATTTTATTCATCGCGTTTTATTTCCAATCTGCGTGATCTTTTGTAATCGGTCTTTGTTCACCTATTCTTCCTATTTTCTTATCCATACTTTGTTATATTTGATATCAATATTTACTCTTTCATGGAAGTATCGATCAATAGCTTCTACAATCATTAGCTATGTGTCATAGTTATGACATTTGTAACACTCAATGTTTTGTGCGACCACATAAGCACTTCTTGCTTGAACATTTCTTTTATAAATCACGCATTAAAA
The DNA here is from genome assembly GCA_010110895.2 of Picea sitchensis. NCBI lineage: Eukaryota > Viridiplantae > Streptophyta > Pinopsida > Pinales > Pinaceae > Picea > Picea sitchensis. The sequence continues at coordinate 10,788 of SNQJ01S0249169.1, read as the reverse complement.
CCTTATGTCAAAAGTTAATACAATAAAAACAATGACCATAAAAATAAATTTGCATACCTAGAAGTGAATGGTCTTACGTATGGTACATTAGTCATTTTGATTTTTCCTTGGTGATCATGATCATGATTGAAACTTCTTTGTGACTTGAACATGGATGGTGTTCTTCTTAGATATATTATCTTCAATAGTTTTCTTAGATTACGGTTGACCATGATTCCTTCTTTGAGTACTTCTACCTTAACTCTTTCTCTTTTCTTCATTTCTTCTTTTCTAGCAACCCTAGAGTGCTTCTCTTCATTCTCTCTATGGCAGTGTGAGTTTTTGTCTCTTCAGCGTTCTTGTTGAGTTTGATGATTTTATTTCTCAATGTGGCAACTTCTTCTTCAAGCTTCTCAACCTCTTAATCTTTCTTCATTATTGAGACTTCATGACTTCTTACGTTCTTTGCTTCTTCAAGATGGATTTTTAAATGTGATTATTTCTTCTTCAAGTCCTTTCTCTTGACCAAGCATCAGAAGCTAGTTTTTATGAACTGGTTTGCTTGTAGATGATCTATGACTATATTCTCTCTCATTTACGCTTCTTATTTCTTTTGTGCTACTATGTTGGTTTCCCGAAACACTTGTTTTTGACTATTTCGGCTTCTTCTAGTTGAGTTCTTAAGTTCGAGATGACATGTTGGGCTTCAGCAAAAATGTGAGAATTTTCCTTTTGTTTCATCAATTCTTTCTTGAGTGGTGTGTTTTCTTCTCTTAGTTCATCTAAAGCACTAATCAATTCTTCTTTATAATTGTGTTTCCTTTTCCAATTAGTTTTGCATCTCTTTTTTCCTTCATGGAATTCTATTTCCAAATGTGTTTTCTAATTAAAGAAAAACAACATACCCTATGGTGATTATGTACTCTTAATATTATGAATCTACTTGACATGGTGGGGCAGGAATTCTTTGTAGGCATGTATCTGCATATTCTTTGACATTTTTGAAGTTGTGATGGGTGAAGAATATATATCATGTAACTTATTCCAAAGTTCTTTTGGCGATGAACATCTACCAAGCCCTTTCTACAGGATTAGGTAATCCTTCCCATATAAAATCCATTTGGTATTGTTTTTCTTCCTCATTTCCTTCTTGGTGCCAGTCTTTCCCCTTTTGAACTATCATATCATATAAGCCAAATATAGTATCTATGCTTATAAAAATACTTTTTATCCTTATGCTCCACATATCATCTTGTTGTCCATGACTGAGTTTGAGGACATTGATCCAAAATTTGACCTATTTTGGGACTTAAATAGCCTGTCGAAGGAGGGCCTTAAAGACAAAGTGGAGATTGTAGGATCTCGACCCCTTTTAGGTCCTTTTTGGAGTTCAGGATTATGTAATGGGAATGGGATGATGGAGGCCCATGGGTTTACCATGTTTAGGCACCGATACAGCAAAAGTATAAATAGATGTCTAGGCAATATAAAGAAGATAGAGACGATCTATGTGATGTAAGGCCAATAAGCTAAGTGCTAAGTGTCTTTGTGGTTTGTAAGTGCTTTGTGCATAATTGGGAGAGGGCTTGTAGAGCTAAGTGTGAGTGGTTGTAACATACTGTGGAAAGATTTGTGCTATAGTCTTGAGGAGGAGGATCTAGTGAGGTGCACAGTCTCTTGTCCTAGAAAGGAAGAGTAGGGTTTTGGGTGGCTTTGTGCTTGTAATGATTGGTGAAGACAATAAGGAAGAAGAGTTGTTGGACGTAGACCCACTCTGGGGGTGAACCATGTAAATACTATGTTGTCTTGCTTTATGCTTTGTCATGATGTGTTTATGTATTCTCTAGCTAAATTGATTTGATAGAGATAGACAAATCTGCTTATGCTTTGTGCTAATGATGTGTGTAGAATGTTAGGGCGACCTCTATCAATGTGCTTAGTACTTGATCTTCTAGATCTAATCTACTTGCTTATGATGAGATTAACATATTAGATTTGGTTGAATGTTGTGATTCTTTGTTTTATCTGCGAAGTAGGTATTGGTTAAGTATTGATGAATGCTAATTGCCCTAAGTGCTCTATTTAGTTTTATAATCACATATCTATGTCGGTAATGTTGGCAGACACTGATTCACGCAACCATCCCTTGCCTCTACCTTTCGAGGGGAGACTTCATATGCCAGCGAGTGTTGTCGAAAGGTAGTGCGATTGGGATTTGTTGGTGTGTTGTTGTAGCATTGAACCATGGAGTGCACTTGTGCACCAACACTTGCCAAAACCATTGACCATTAAACATTGGTACTCCATTCTTTCGAGAATAATCCATGATCTCCTTCCAATGATTAAACTATTTCTGAAGGACCAGGCTTTGATACCAATCGTTGGATTCTTGAGGAAGGGGTGAATGATGGCAGAGCAATTGAATCATTTTTAACCATATAATCCAAGTTTTATATCCATGTAACATTATTATCCAATAGCTGGGTAAATAAACAATGAAAAATGAACAATCATACACATACATAGTACATAGTGTTTATGTGAAACCCCAAAGTGGGAGAAAACCACATAATGCTTTTCTTATATATCTTGAAGGGGTACATTCATTGGAAGCAACAACTTCCTTTGTTTTCGGTACAAGCTGGAAGGAGGCTCCAACCCCTCATTTTCTTAGGCTAGGGCAGAGCTCCAACTCCCAATTATCTAGCTACAACTAGAGGAGGCTACAAGCTTCCTTATGTTCTCATTGCGAAACCGAGGAATTGGCTATAACCACTGTCCTTGCCGAATCCAACCACCGGCATACCGGTAGAAATGATGGAACCATTGTCACACTATCACTATGAGATATCGCATTTGTAAAACTAGCCACTATCAACCTGTAATCAACCTTTACCATAAACAAGTGCATCAGCCATGCACCAACACGTACCTCAGCCTGTAATCAGCAGCGCCGCAAACAAGTTGCATCAACCATGCACCAACTTGGCCTGAAAGCCTGTACCATGAACAAGTGCATCAGCCATTACAACAAACCTATACAAAACTTGTGCCATGAGGAGCAGGTGCATCGACCATCTGCCAAGACTTGGCACCGAAACTAACATGTCGCATAACATGTCCAGAGCAAGCTATCTACGACAGCTGTCTCATCAATATTATCAGCAAAGAATAAGGATCTACTCCACCAAGATCAATCACCAAGACTTAACAAAGATGTTGCATCAACCAAGCATAACACAACAACTCATAATCATCACCAAGATCAATATGTGCCTCTAATAATTTACCAATAAAAGTATGCTATATCATCGATAAATCATGTGTCAAAAAATACTACTATGAAGTTTTATCAGCCATGTACTGAGTATGCACCAATCATGTATCAACTTCTCATCAACTACTTGACTCATCAAGATGTCACAGACATCATCAACTATACACCTTAGGTGCGTGCCAACTCATCTTCTTGTCTCAACCATGTACCCAACTTGTACCTCCAACCAAAAGCCCTCATCAATTTCATCATCCAAATATGATTTGTAACTGTAATAGACCTACGTGTATATGATCACATGCCTGCAAACCTTCCCTTGCTTTAACAACGAGAGACTAGCATTTTCATCAAACTTAATTTAGTCTCACATGACTAGTTTGGATTGAATAACAACCCTAACTTGAAATAATCATAACTATGTATCTATAATGAATAAAGATTTGAAAATGAAACAAAATGTTCTTTAAATGTGTTTTTAATACAATTCCTCTAGGGTTCACTACTTGAAACCTCTTTAGAAAAAAGGATTTATAAGAAAAATGGCATACCTTGATGAATTTTGTCTTATTATAGAGATCAAACTTGTAGAGTGTACCCATACGAGTATTTGTTGTATGGATCTAAAATTTGTACACATAATACTACATACTACTGGTCGGCTGAAACTTTGGGGTCTTACTTAGTTTGGATTTAGGTATGGAAGAAGTTATGAAAATTTTTTACCCGAAACACACAATTTTAGACTAGTTTCCTTATTAGCCACAAACCCTATTTTTTTACGGAGTGTAACTCCAAAAATCTGACCACAAGCTGAAATTCGTACCGCAGCTACTTGGATATGTTTTCCACAATGGCCTATCAATTTCGCAGTCTGAATCATTCTATAAAACGTTCATTTCAAAAGGAAATGGGGTGAGCATGGCCTTACAGCAAAGCATCAAATAGAATTTATCCCCTCCCTTAGTTTTTGGCATTCTTTACTTCACCTTCTCTCTGAAATTTGGCTTAGATATCAATTGGTTACCTCAACCACTTATAAATATTCAATATGCAAAAAATAGGTGCTAATAGGATACCCCTGCTCTCTTATTTATACTCTCCATGTAGCTTCCTCAAGGGTTACCTTTTAACAATCTTGGCGCTTGTATTTTAGGGGTTAACCAACTTCTAACCACTTGTCCGCTTGGTAATTTATACCGATTAATTTATTATTTAAATAATTTATTTTGGCCTCCATTTTGACTTATAATTTTACTCATCAACTGCGCTCTCAAGGGTTACCTTCTAACCATCTGAAGCCGTTTTCCTTATTTTAGGGCTAACTTCTAACCATTGTCCAACTTAGTAGTTTTATCCAATTGTTTGTTATTTAAATAATTTATTTTGTATTCATGCGATTTGCCAGTACACTTATGCTTCCACATTTTTATTATTTGCCTTCTAAAATATCTTAAACCACTTTGACTACTTTGACCTTTTGGAATTCTATATGACTCATGAGGGGTTCGAGGAACTTCACATGGCCATAACTATCAGCAAGTGAGGAGTTATGTGACATTCCACATACCAAAATGACATGACATGTACTACACATATATAATAGTATTACCTAAAATATGTCAAACTCATACTATTATCATAAAAAAACTTGGGTCCATTAACCAAACACCGGGTTCTCCAACTTCTCATGGCCATAACTCTCTAAGCTGTGAGGAGTTATGTGACATTCCACATACCACTAGAAATTGAATGATATGTACTATCCATATATAATGTTATTACCTTGAAACTATATTGAAACTCATACCATTATACATGAAACAACCTTGGGTCCATTACCCAAACCTTTTTGTTCTTTGGAGTCATCTGGGACTTTCTCGAGGGTTGACATCAATCACTAAGGGTTGAAATCAATCTAAAATATCACTCTCCAATGGTTGACATCAATGAAAACCAACAATCCATTCCAAATTTCCATCAACCTAATCCAATTGTGCGACAATAATTTTTTTGTTCGCGGTAGTAGAAATGGGGTTAGCATTCGATGATCTATCTTTTTGTATTTTCGAATCAAATTCTTCATCGAGGTTTTGACTCCTTGTCTTTGATATCGACCACTAGTGATTGTTTGAGTGACATTCATCGATGTTGTGCCCGGTACTTTTGTGGAAATTACCACTACGATTAATCGCCTAACCGTCTTCATGTTACCCATATTTCTTGTGGCTTGGATTGGTTTTCATGACACAATTTTTTAGGGCCTTCTTTATCATACATTGGTTGTTTACTTGATTTTCAGACTCGAATTCTCATTTTTTTCTGGTGCCTAAATTTAACCGATTTTGATAGCATATCGATGGGAAGCTCCCAATGATGATATGTCACAGGGACATGAACGGTTTTGGATGTACCTATGTGGGCCGCTATTTTCGGAACCAAATGGTCTTTCGAATATTTGATACGGCTTTATTAGCAAGGTATGGAAGGTGTTGGTGAACTCCTACACTACTTAGCCCCTCTCTTGACACAACATGTAGTGAAAAGTCCATCTCATGTACTATTAATCATAGTTAACAATAGGGTAATATATTCCTTGACCACATCCACAAAATCCCAAGTGGGATTGACCCCATATATTCGAGAATCCTATGTGGAAATTTTTCTCTCCAGTGGATTTCCCACCAATGTTTGACATGGGGAGAGCCTTAGGATTAATCCTTGATCTTTCTCTCTTGAGAAAAAATTGTGAAAGACGGAGAAATAACCTTCCTAGCGGTTAACCATTTTTCCAAGGCATATGCATCTATCTTTCCTTCAAATACGAGGAATATCAAAATTAACTTGTACCAGCGTGAGGTGCCTCCAAAGTGGATTCTTGAAGAATACATGGGTTGATGTCGCCGGTGTTGTTGAAGGATGTGGGAAAAATTCTCCATCTTTCATCCTCAAGTGAGAGCTTGCTCAAGCAACAAATTAATAGAATCGTGCACTTTGTCATTTTATTTTCTTCCTCCATTGAGGGTTTCTTGGGCATGTGGGAGTGATTTTATTCAAGAGAGAAAAGATTGATACCAAACTTTCTATACTCATACCTTGTTTGGGACATGCAGCGAAAAAGCGATCAAGAGCAACGCTCGATACCAGGTTATTTTTGGTGCAAAATGAGAGAAGAGATACAATAAAAAGTAATATAAGGGAAATATCTGGGATATCCAATAATAGAAAAATATCTATGTGAGAGGATGCAGTAACAGGCAGGGGCCGCAATGACATAGGTTTCTGGTGATGGAAATGTAAATGTGAGGTGAAGGCTCACTCAGGAATGGTGACAAAGCTGTCTGTGAGAGTCTTGGGCAGCCTTGCAAAATTGTGAAGATGATTCCTAATGAGAACCTGAGGCGAACTTTAACTTGCAAAAGTCCAAAACCATAACCCTAGGAGATGAAAATGACTAGTTTTATGGACCTCTGTTTGGGTAGTTTGGGTGTCTAAGCACAGAAGGCATACAAGAGCATCCTAGTCTAATACCACTAATCTGTATTATTTTTTAGGCATAAAAGGAAATACAATAGAAATGTATAGATATATATCAAATATCAATAATATAATGGAAATATATCGTATATTATCCACAAATGAGGGATAAAATGATGCGTTTCTATTAATGGCAGAAATGTACAAGATTGTAGAAATACAGAGTGAAAGACTAAGCTAGAAAGGTGACATCTTATCTTTGAGAATAGATGTGATGTTGCCATTCACAAGGAAGATGATTAGAATGAAACCAAGGGATATTTTGACACTAGTAAATCTAAAAGCCTACTTCAGGAGGGATGAAAGAGTCAACAATTTTGTGGAACTGGTTTTGGGTAGTTTGGTGTATCAACTTCAGGGGGTGTAACTTTGGCATAAGATCTCCATTTGGGGTGCCGATAGCTCATTGGAAAGGTATCATTGAGGAGATTCATTTTTGGGGATAAATTATATCCTATGATTTTTGTTGAGGGGATCAATCCAAGATTTTTTCATTTGACCCCTCAAAATGGCCCTAGAGTTTAGGAACGAGAAAACTGTTAAAAATAATAAGTTATCAAAAGAATGATTTGAGCCGGTTGGAATAGGTGGGTGGCCATGTATCGCGGATGTCCTCCCTCCTTAGAAATCAATGGTATCCATTGCATTGAGTCCAGGGGAGAGAGAAAGCATTTGTTGAATGCGTCTTGATGAGCTACTTGCCTTGTTTGAGACGTTGCACTGTTTAGCTTGTTGAAAGTTGTCATGAACACACATCGGCTAAAAGGTTGATTTTAACCAATCTAGATACATGATATGACTATGTGCAGAAGGAATCTTTTTCACTTTGATGCAATCTTGTCAACACCTTCTGTTGAATAGAAGGTGCTTGGTCTGACACTGTAGTGGTTGCAGTATCCCTATGTTCACCCTTTGAACAAATTATGAAGAAGCTTAATTTTGTAGTATAATATACTAACTTTTACAGAACCATTTGTTGGGAGAGTAGTTGGAACTACCTCTGGTATCTGTAGAGATGACCCCCTAGGTAACAATGACACTCTGGGGTCAAGACTCATGAATATCATGGTGTCTCCACATATGGTATTGAGAGAACATCACAAACATCCATCGAGGTAACATCACATAATACCACATCCTTGAAGGGTTTGATGCCATTATGAAAATGCGACATTGTTGGCTGACACATATATCATGTCCCTGGTGAACCACCCATTGTTTTAGGGCTAAGGGTGTGGTGTGGTGTTTTCGACAATTCCAACTTTTTGATGACTTTGTGTTGAGATGAGAGTTCTTATAACCCCATTATCAACAATAAAAATGGAGTGGGGTCCCTTCACCCACATCGGTGGTGAAAAAGATGCTCCCTCTTCTCAATATCTATTGGTTCTTCTATTTAAATTGTTGTTATTACTTAGCTTAATAATAGTGGGAGATACGTATTGATGATTTGTCTTAAATGCGATTATTTTGTGAATCAGTTGAATCAGGGGTTCAATTCCTTTTTTTATCTCATCCACCAATGATTTTTTGAGTGACACTCATCGGTTTTGTGTCAAGGGGTTTTGTTGAAAGCACACCCTTTCGAAATGTCTTTCTTTGTCTTTCTGCTACCCTTCTTTTCATGTGGCTTGGAGCCAGTTTTTAGGGGGTTTTTGTTAGGTTAGTATTTATCATACTTTGTTTTGGATTTGTAGACCCAAACTCTGATTTTTTATGGTTCCTAAATTTTTCTTCGATTTTGACAACATATTGATACAAAGCTCCAAGTGATGAGATTTCACAAATCCTTTTCGGTTTGGATGTACTTGTGTAGATCTCCACGATATTTAGTAAAATGTCTCTTAGAATATTTCATATACAACAGGGTGCGCAAGTTATCGAAGGTGTTGAAAGGGTGAACTCCGACACTATTGGCCCCTCTCTTGGCCGGTGTAGTCCATCTCATGTAATGGTTCTCATGATTCACGAATGTAAGTAATGGCCCGCACCATGACCACATCCACAAAAATCCCAAGTGGGCACCTTATATATTCTTGACTCCTCTATAAGACTTTTTCTCCCGGTAAGTTTCCCACCAATGTTTGACATGGGGGAGAGCCTTGAGGAGTGCTTTCGTTGATCTTTTCCACAATGAAAATTGGCAAAGAAAGAAAGAAATAACCTTCTAGCATATTTACTGTGATTTTCTAGTGCATCACATCTGTTGTCCCTCAAATACACGAGAATATAAAAATTTACTTGTACCTTTAAAGGAGGTTCCTCCAAAGTGGTCACTTGAAGAAGACACACCGATTGTTATCAATAGGCGTTGAAGGATGTGGGCAAAATTCTCCATCATTTAAGTCCCTTTGTTGAGTGAGATCTTTCTCAAATGCCAGTTAATATAATCGTACATACATCATTTTTATTTTATTTCACCATGGAGGGGTTCTTGGGTATGTGAGAGAGATTATCCTCAAGAGATATAATCAAGAACCAAATTTCTATACTCGGGACCTCGTCGGGGACATGCAAAAATGATTAGATCAACTGCTCACGATACCAGCGATCAGTTTTTTGACATGAAATGAGAGAGGAGATATAATGAAATAAATGTATAGAATATCTAGGATATCCAATATGTCTCAACATAAATATATCAGATATGCAACCATAAACACATAGATCTGAGTAATACATAATTTCTATTGTGGTAGAAATGTATAAAGCTGTAGAAATACACAGTGAAAAGACTTGCTAGAATGGTGGAAACTTATCTCTAAGAGAGATGTGATGACTAATCAAATTCATAAAAGAAGATTATTACAATGAGGCTCTAAAGGATTTTTAACATAAAGAAAATCCAGAAACTTAACCCCGAGAGATGAAAATAGCAGTTTTGTGGATTTTGTTTTGGGTAGTTTGGTGTATTATTAACTTCCCAGGGTCATAACTTTGGAATACAATCTCTGTTTGGGGTTACCATGATGGCTTGTTGGAAAGGTATTTTCAAGGAGAGTCATTTTAGGAAGTCAATGAGGCAGAGGAAATCGATGAGGTGCTCAATCCCTAAAAAAATTCATTTAGGCCCTTAAAATGCCCCCAAAAGTTTGGAACAAAAAGCTGCTAAAAATAGTAAGGATTGTCGAGGCATTTTGAGCCAGTTCGAATAGGTGGGTAGCCACCAGTACACCTGGATTTTCCCTCCCTCCTTAGGAAGAAATGGTCTCCATTCGCGTTTGAGTGCGAGGGAGAGGGGAAAGTGTTTGTTTAATCTGCATTTTGATGAGTTGCTTACCTTGTTGGACAGCAAGTTGTCTTTGCTTGGCTTGTTGAAGGTTGTCATGAACTAGTTGTTGGAAGGGTTGCACATTTTTAACCAATATGAATATAGGAGATGACTGTGTGCAAAAATAATATTTTCACTTTTCTGCAACATTGTCGGTTTTAACTACGCTAGATAGAAGGGTCAGATTGAGGCTGGGTGGACTGCGGTGTTCTTGTTTCACCTTTTAGACGGTACATGAAGAATCCCAAATTTACATTTATGAGATACTACTTTGAGGCATTGTTTAGGTGGGACAATACTTTGGAACTAACTTTGGTATCTTTTAGAGATGAACCCCCAGGTAACAATGACACTATGGGGTCAAGAAGACTCATAGATAGCATGGCACTTCCACATATATGGGCACGAGAGAAAATTCATGGACATATAGTGGGGAAACATCACATAATAACTCACATCCTTGAAAGGTTGGATTCCATATGACAATTGACAATGTTGGTACGGCATGGAGATCACATCCTTGGTGAAACCACCCGACGGTGTATGGTACTGCGGGTGTGGTGTTGTCGATAATCCCAACCATTTGATGACCTTTGCTAAGATGAGGTTCTTATGGATTTTACTATCAATAATAGAATCTGTGGGGGTCCCCTTCTCCCACATCTATGAATGAAAAATGCTCTTCCCCTCCTCATGATCTACTAGTTCTTAAGTTTGAAGATTGTTG
>SNQJ01S0249168.1:0-12951 GCA_010110895.2 Picea sitchensis | reverse complement strand
GGAAAGGCAATTGATGAAAGAGTGCCAAAAATCAAATCATTAAAGCCAGGGTTTTTATGCATAGAGTATATAATATTAATAGTCATAAAACCGAATAGCCACCTTTGTAGAGGAATGAAGATATACTGGGTGGCGCATATTTTCAATGCCTGCTGGTGGGGCATATTTTTGTCGGCTTCCTGTAACGTCTAGCCCAAATTTCGGGTTCCATAGAACATGCAAAACCTGGGTTCCGAGGCAAGACATATTGCGGCACATACTCATCATCAATCTCCCCGGAAATATAAGCATCCTTCATGGATACAAAATTCTTCATGTTGGATCCTTTACGAGAAGGTGATCTGGAAAACACCCGATGCCACCAGAACCACTACGAGCTAAACCCTAAACATATAGACCATAATAACAGAACATTAGTAGGAGGCACAGTGAGAACTTGGGAGCTCAATAAACGCATGGTTAAGTATGAGCCTGGAGCTTGGCTAGGTGAAATTCAAAAGCAATACCAGACTTCTCCATTTGGGTACCGATTTTATCACAGCCATGTAACAGAAACAATGTAAATATCCAGATCTCAGCTCAAAATTGCTCACTATCAGTGATTACAGATGGCTCGTTTGAGTGCACAATGGCAAAGTCGGAAGAAAATTGGAAACCCAAAATAAAATGGCAAGAGATACTTACATTCTCCCAATGCAGTGTCGTCCTCATGATGATGAGACTCTTTCAGATTTCAGTTCTTTCTACTTATGGCCTCTCGAATCTTAACTGATCGTCAAGCGCCAAACATCTATCCTCTCGAATCTTAACTGATCGTCAAGCGCCAAACATTTATGCCTAAGCCTACCTTTCTGTCAAAACTTGTCAACATGAACCAGAGAAACTGGTATATTGGTCTCATTTCTTAATTCCTGCCATGGTATTTCTAAAATACCTTCAGACTCGCACTCTTGATCTTGAGAAGTTAAAATAACTGTGTCATAAGAATTATGTTCTGAAAACCGCTAGGAATACATGCTTTGAAAAGATCAAGGTGAACCTACAGAACCCAAGCTCTGGACAGATCCAATCTTCTTCTTCCCAAATTCAAAGAACCCAATGTAAATAAATGGAAGAGAGAGAGGCTAGAGGAATGTCACATGGCGGTTGAGGGATATTGTTTGGTAATCAGAGCCCGAGTAATACTGGACATCGGTTACATAGCGAGCCCACCGAATTTAGCCCGCCACCATGGTTGATTAAATTTCAAAACATAAACTACAACAAATCGCGTTTAATGTTAAAACCGGCCATCATATTCGGCCATTAATCTTTAAATCTTTAAACGTCAAATTTGATTAGCTTAATAATATGAGCCCCAAATATACAAGCTAATACGTAAGCATTGTGCTTTCTCACATGTGAATAATCGGTAATACATAAACTATTAATAATATAATCTAAAACATTTACTCATTAATTCCTTTCGTACTCTATCAAACCTATTAAGGGATATAGTGTAAAATATATTCAATGGTTCGTAGAAGTAGCAGTATACACCTAATCAATGGAGTGGATATATATATTTATATATATATTTACTTATTTAATCTACAATTTAGAAGAATTTAAAACGGGTTTATCAACTCTCCCGCTCCAAACTCATAAACGCTCAACATAATATCACCTCGATTTAATATAACCATGGTAGTTACGTCTTGTAAATCAATTCCTTTATGGTTCTCCCGATCTAAAATCGAAACCACTACGTAAATAAATTCGGGCTATTACCAGTCGATATTCCTACGAGTAAGGGTTCACTGCTTCCTAAAATTACAGTGTAACAAATCTGTAATAAAGAATTGAAGGAATTTGGGATGTTTAATTGATCGGAAACACAAACAGAGCAATTCACAGTTGAGTAAAATAAAGCACCCATATGACAACGATACGTTTTGAATTAGATGATCGGTGCGTGTGAAGGCGTGAGGCTAAAATTCTCAAAATTCAGATCAGACTCAATGTAACAAATGAACACAGGCAATACATTTCCAACACATAACGAAATGGATACATTATGTGAATGCTTGGTTAGGATGTGCCGGTACAGTCCTGATTTTGAAAATGTTTATGTTGCACGCGGTGCTTCCTCTCAGACAGTTGAACTATATATACATAAATAAATAAATAAAATGATGGAAAAAGATGCCCCTATTAATAATATGAATGAAGTACTCCCTTAGGCTATTGAGGTTGGTAAACGATAAATTATTTCATATTCAACAAATATCGACTGCACGTTCATATGGAAGCCTGTGCTTTCTCGTGATTATCTGGACATTCGTTCCGACAATATAGGCCGAATTATTGATGGAAATACCATCCGACGATGACACAGGCGATCCCGGTGGGCAGCATGTCTTGCCATTCTGGTCACCGGTCGAGCGTCTAAGAACGGCGAGTTTCTTTCTGGTGATCTCGTCGTTAACCTTGGCGACAACATGCCATCCTTCCTCCTTCTCCCATCGAAAACCCGCGTTCTTGATCTTGTACGCCCACAAACTGGGCATCAGCCTCACCCTGAAACCTCCCATCGTCTCAGAACGGAATGAAATGCAAATGGAATAGGTAGGTGTCCCCTTAAAAAGAAAGAAGTGAAATGACAGAAAGAGACAGATTGAACCGGACGGAAACTTCAAAATATTCAAACTCGGTCAGGATTTAGGGGCCGACGTCACGCTATTGCCAACTTTGTACGACGGCCACTAAGTCTGTCGGAGACATCTAGTTTTGCAGCGAATATAGAAAAACGCGGTTCAAATTCAAAGATATAAAATGATATTTAATTCTCTTTGAATTCTTAATATTTTCGATTGAATTAGAATGGCATAAGAAACTCTAAAATCTATTTGATCGAAGATATCTAAATTTATATAAATAGCAAACTGTTACTTCCATTCCATGATATTTAATTTTTCATCGAAATATATTAGGTCAAACTCTAGAAACAATATTCTAACTACAATTTTGATTATGTTGTCAATTTTTTTATCTAATTAAAAATAAATTTCATCCGAATTGTTGGTCCCCAAACAAATCCAGGCTGAATTTCTGAAAACCTCATTACGCTAACGAAATTTTTTTTTATTTGTTGACCGGGAACTCTTTATCCGTCTGTTTTAGTTAAATGTCGACAATTTTTACATTTTAGTTAAAGGTGTTAAAATGGATTTGATGGTTGGGTGATGTCCCATTGCCTTACCGAATGCCTCTTGTAAAATACTAGATGAAACCCTTGCTAGGAGTATTCAATTGTTGGTAACCAAGACAGTTTGCAAGGAGTAAAAGAGTTTTATTGAAGGAAGATTTATTTTAGATATTCTTATCATTATTGCATGGAAAGGAATTGAGTGGGCTCGAGAGACTCGGCAATAGTCTGTCCTTTTAAAGAATGACCTTGTTAAAGCTTGTGATAGAATTGAATGGGACATCATCATCAACATGTTGGATTGGCTAGGATTTGGTCAGATTACTGATCCTGGAGACACCCTTTTGTAGGCTTCTGCAAAGAGTCTGTGTGAATGGGGTGTGATTTTGGAATCTATTGTGTTGTAGCATTCCATCTGGCAAGGGTGCTTGTGCTTCTGGATATTTGTTGGAGGTAGCAAGAATGCAAGGGAAAATCAGAGGCGTTTACTTACCAGGTGGTAATCAACTCCTTAATGTTACTTTGCTAATGATGGGGCTATGACTTCTGAATTGACCCAGAATTATCCCCATGCCATGTCTGGTACCAAAAGATAGTTCTCCTATATGGTTTATCATCTAACCCATGCCCAAAATATTAAGGCAACACCCTCTTTGATCCAATCCACATACTAAATGAAGTACATAGTAGCACTAAATTTGATACAAAAATAGTAGTCTTCTCATCTTGTCGAGCCTCTAAATTTAGCACAAAAGTTGTACTCTTGTTCTAATTATAACCATACAGTGTATTATTTTTCTGGAAATAGAAACCTTCTTTTCCTCAAGGGAACGTCCAAACCTCAAGAATTAATGTCTAAAGATCAGCACCTTGCTTTGAGAATAGGAACAACTTGTTTTATCCAAAATGGCCTTACATTTCTATGATAAATCAACACTTTCATCATGCAAATCTTTGACATTACAATGCAATCGAACTTCGAACTAATTCGAGGTTCTAGGTTTGACGATCTCCCTAAAAGAAAAAGGTGAATAAATTAAAGGCATATTTTTTTGCTTAAATGCCATCAACTTCCAAAAACAAGAACGACAATCATGCATTCTAAGTATAAAAAAACAATATAACACTCTTGAAGTGAAAATAGTGCACCACATCCAAACCTCACCCAGCCTCCAACTCTCATAAGAACAACGTAACCTAGAAAAAGAAATATAAATAAACAAATAAAAACAAAGGCCCTTCCTTTTTAATATACATCACATGCTAAATAAGCCAAATGGAGTGCTAAAGTTAAGATCTTATGTTCAGATAAACATGTTGAAATTTAGTCTTGTGGGGTAAATGTTTTCTACTTCTATTTGTAAGCATTCACGTCAAGTTGAAGGTACCGAACCCAAGTTAATACTAAGTCCGCTTTGGTGTACGTATGAAGCTCCCATACAAGGCAGCACTAGCTCCATGTATTTTTGGCTACTCTTTCCATGATTTACTTCTGAATAGCCTTTGATCCCTCATCAATCCTAAAGATGTATTCATAAAACTAGAGATTTTTAGAAGTGTAATGAGACTTGGATTACTATCTCTTTACTAATACACAATAAACATCTGAGCAGTAGCTGAAGATTTAGTTATTAGTTCCCTCAACCTCGCATCATTATAGAAATTCAAATTTTATCCTGTCACAAGTTTCTACTTGAATTTCAGTTCCAAGTTGAATTACCCTTTCTATTTTGAAACCCGATGTTCTATTAAGAGCATATTCTTTGCCAAAGAAAAAAAAAAAAAAAAAAAAAAAAAAAAAAAAAAAAAAAAAAAAAAAACTTGATCAAAGAAAACTAATATGATGCCTAGCAGTAACTAATCATGGCTCCCTAGGATAAAACTAGAATTTCCCTATGGTTTACACTTTGATGGTTCTTGAAGCACCATCAAGTTGACAATTAATGAATTCTAAGTGAACCAAAATACACCACAACATGTAAAAAACACATATTCCATAATCATCTGAGAATGATGCAAACAAAGAATAACAATAGTAGAATACAAGAGCACTCAAATCTTTCAAATGGTTCTGGAATGCCATGGCTTCCTTTTAATTACTAATAATGACATTTTTGGGTGCCACTGCTTCCAAACAAAGCATCTTGTGAAGGTATTTGCAAGTGGTTAATTTAAATTATAATCTATGGGCAACTCCTTTGTAACTTAAACATCCTTCATCACAAGTCAAACTTAACCAGGAAACACTTGTATTCAAGATAATCTTTATCATATGCATAAAGAGCATCTCCCAAAAACTCAATAAAGAACACCCTTGGACCTGTAGATGCCTCAACTGCAATCTGGAAACCTAATACCTTTGCTATTAGGGTGCAGATTGGAGTGGGTTAGTTACTCCTATTTAACCAGTGTTGTTTTGTTTGATGCACATGACCATGAGAACATGATTTCAAAAGAGGAAATTTTGATGTACAATATAGTAAGCCTTTTCTAGACTTAATGAATAGAAGTGCTAGATGGAGGGTTCTAAGAGGTTACAACTCAGGTAACATTTGAAATGGATGCATCCTCATTTAAATAAATGAAAGTAGAAGTCTCTACAATGTGTATTGATCTCAACCCATTAACCTAATATTGGTCCAATGCGAATCTTATATAAAAACACCCTCGGAAGCCCTTCAAATGGGAAGTGCACTTAGATGTAAATGTACATCTATTCTTTGATGTGCAAAAGGAAGTCTCTGCATTTTTTGTATAAATCGCTTTGCATTCCCTTTGTAACTTTCTTAATTCCTCTCATGAGTAATTATTAAATGTGTTAAAACATTAAGTAGAATTCACATTACTCAGATGGTATTAGATATTTGAGCACCAGTACCCTATCCGGTTATACATTACTATTATGGATGGACTAAGCCAATGTGGATTTCAATTAATTTTAATAAATATTGCAAATTTTATTTTCTATGTAAGTAGTAAATTCTATGATACAAGATAATCAGCTATTTCCTGCCATGTTCCACTCTCTTTGAGCATTTCTTCGACTCAGATCTACAAATTAGTAAACCTAATGCTTCAAAATGACTACCCGAAGAAATATTAAAGTAGTATACCAGACACCACGTATGGTAGACTATCCTCACTATTTTAACCACCGAGAATGATGTTTCTAAGATAAAGGTATGTAACACCATCTTGACTTAGACAGTCAGGACTACCCGAGGACTATATACTCTTGTATTTTCTAGTCACCTTGAAACTATTAAGTGATACTCTTAAATTTATCACAGGAACTTTTATGAATGTTTAAAAGTTATTTGATGATGATGTATATGTCATGGCTAATACTGTGGAAGATGCTAACACTGAATGTTTAAAATGTTGTTAGGATGATGTTGGATATTATGAAATCTAATTGAGTAAATGCTAATCTTGTGGATGAGGCAGCCAGTCTGAATTATGAGATATTGAGAGTTCTATTTCTAAGTGGAAAACTTTTATGTTAAGTTATCGGTACATGGATACCACAAAGTAAATGATGATAGTATGCAATTACATGGATGATAATGGCTAGAACAGTATGAGGCCAGGTTACAGCCTAATCTGCAGTTTATGGGCTATGAAGTAGCCAATGGGTAATAATGATGATGCAAGTGTATATCGTGATTAATCAATCGGAGAAACATTAATGGTATGAATATTTCCATTGGAAATGTATATCATTTGGATGCATTGCTATGGGATATGTGGATCGCCAGGCTGATTTCCTCGTGTAAAGACACCTACCCCCAAACCAAATGTAACGATGACAAACCCTCCAAAGCAGCTACCCAAGTCACCAGAATTCCACCTAGAGGGGTGCTGGACCCGGTTCCTCGAGAGGGGTGGAGGCATTCCCACCGTAGCATCCTCCATTGTAGGGTGGGCCATCAGAGGGTGGACCCTAGACCTGATTTCTTTATTAGGAGGGGTGGAGGCATTCCCACCGTGGTATCCCTCCCAGTGTCCTAAGCCTAGGGAGACGGTGTCGGGTTCACGCTCCTGTGTCAGGGATGAGGGATCACGCTGGCTCCATTAGGGAATCTTGGTCGAGATAGCCGCATTAATTCCACTCCCAGCACGGGTTCTATTTGGAGTTAGGTCAGATAGCCTATCAGCCCAAGCGATAGTCTAAAGGTGAAAATCTGATAGGGAATGGAGTTGGCGTGAGGGTTAGGAGGAAGGATGAGTAGAATAGTTGAGACTATATGGAGATTCGTCCGGGTGGTGGGGAGTTGATGAAGAAATGTGTATATATGAATATCTTCACCATTAAGTAACTAAACCCACAATTGTTTAAATGAAATTTTAACCAAATAATTGTAATTCAAGAAATTCTCACATAATTAATTGATTGTTGTCTCTTTATAAAAGACTAGTCTCTCTGACTGGATTGGATGGCATACATAAATTTACTAAAGGATGACAGCTTTGATTATTAGTACATGTAACGTAGGAATTGTATGTACTAGCTAGCTAATATTACATTTCTTGTACATATACACTAGTATATATGAGTTTGCTTGTTCTTGTACCATAAGATACCTTAACTTCTGACTAAGCTCATAAGTGGGTGTATGTAATGACCCTTCTTATTACTCTGAATAATTTCATAACTAATCCCAAACATTGGATAAATTATAATTAATCATTATATAACCTTAATTGATTACAAGTTATTTATTAATTATTTTGATTATACTTAGTTGTAGTATGATTAACCCCTTGATTAGGGGTTAATGAATGAGTAATTATTAAAAGAGACACTAAATGATTAATTATTAAATTAATGGTTAGTGATTAATTAATTATTAAATAAAGTGCAATTGATTAATTAAGTGAACAAAAACCAATGGGTGAAAATAAAATAAAACATAAATAGTAGTTAAAGGTTACGTATCCCATGAGGGATAACGTGACCCATAATGTTAAAGGGAACATTAATTAAAGATAAGATACCACATGAACATTAATTAAGGGATAAGACCATTAAAGAGATTACAAATTCATGGATAAGGTTTGGTGAGGAGGGAAGGTTCTGGAAGGTGATGGAGGCATAAGGGGAAGTGGGAGGATTCATTTTGGGGGATTCTCATTCATAGAGTTTACGAGAGGAGATTTGGGGGAAGCATTGGGAGAGATAGTGAACAGTGGATTTACAGTGCACACCGGGGCTGAGGGGTTTTGGGCTCGGAGGGCTAGGACGTCCGTAGATGTCCTAGGGCCAGGCGTACTAGTTGGCAGGGTGGTGGTTTTGGGGTATTCTAAGGAGCTGGTTCAAGCTGCTACAGATAGTAGAAGGTTCAAGCGAGGATTCAAGCTTAGCATCAGTGACAGGTATTTTCAAAATTGTGAAATGTTTACTCAATTTTAACTTGTATGCAAATTATTATGTAGATTTAAATTGTTATGCAAAGTGTTTTGGAAAATGTTATTTTAATCATCAAAATCTGGGAATGAATATGCGTGAGTAAGCAAATTTTTAGTAAGTTTCAAATTTTCTGCTCTGTTTTAAATTATGGTAGCTTAAATGAAATCCTGGTTGTTACACTCCTGGTGTGGTAGATTCAAATAAACTTAAGAAAATGAGACACACAAAATCATGGTTGGTACAACTAGCAACAATAACTAAAAGGAAAGTGGTTGACTTTATTTTTGATTATGAGTTCAGTTTAGATGGTCAAAACATAAGAACAAATCTGAACATTCTACCACTAGGATCTTATGATGTGATTATCAGAATGGATTGGTTAGAAAAACACAAAGAAGTACTATATTTTTATGCAAATACACTTAAGTATAAAGATGAAAATGACACTACTAGGACAGTCCAAGGCATACAAAAACCAATATCAGTTACACAAGTTTCAGCAATGCAATTCAAGAAATGCATGAGAAAGGGTTGTCAAGTTTACGCCATCCAAGTAACAAACCTGTTAGAAAAAGAAGATAAACCCAACTTGGAATACTTTGTTGTTCTACGTGAATTCAGAGACATGTTTGTTGATGAAATACCTAAATTACCCCCTAGAAGGGAGATAGACTTTTATGTGTACCTGCTACCTGGTTCATCCCCTATCTCTAAAGCACCTTACTGAATGAGTTTGCCAGAATTGACAGAACTAAAAATTCAGCCACAGGAATTGTTGGACAAAGAGTATATCAGACCGAGTGTTTCACCATGGGGTGCACCATTCCTCTTTGTGAAAAAGAAAGATGGTACTCTAAGACTATGTATCGATTATAGACAATTGAACAAAATGACTATTAAGAATAAGTACCCCTTACCTAGGATAAATGATCTGTTTGATCATGTAGGTGGGGAAAAGATATTTTCGAAGTTGGATTTATGATCTGGTTATCACCAAGTTAGGATAAAAGATGAGGACATAAGAAAAACATCTTTTCGAACAAGATATGGACATTACGAATTTGTAGTTATACCTTTCAGACTCACTAACATGCCAGCCACATTTATGTGTTTAATGAACAATATTTTCAGTCAGTATTTAGACAAATTTGTATTGGTATTTATTGACGACATTCTAGTATATTCTAAAATAGAGGAAGAACATGAAGAACACTTAAGAATAGTTCTGCAAACTTTAAGGAAGCACAAATTGTATGTTAAATTTGATAAGTGTGATTTTTATCAGAAGAAGATACAATACCTAGGACATGTAATATATGTAGATGATATTGCAGTCGATCCTGACAAAATAAAGGCCATTATGGAATGGTCAGTACTAAAGGATGTAGCAGATATCCGGTCATTCATGGGAATCACCGGATATTATCACAGATTTATTTAGGGGTTTTCCAAAATTTCTTACCCTATCACATCATTACAAAAGAAAGGGGCCAAGTTTAACTAGTCACAGAAGTGTCAAGAAGTTTTTAATAAGTTAATGGAATTGTTAACAACCACACCCATTTGAAAGGTAGCAGACCAAGATAAAAACTTTACCGTTTGTGTTGATGAAAGTAACGAAGGACTAGGTGGTGTCCTAACTCAAGAAGGACACGTTATTTGTTATGAGTCCCGAAAATTAAAGGAACATGAGCGAAACTACGTCACTCATGACTTAGAATTGGCAGCAATAATACACATCCTAAAAATGTGGTGCCACTACATAATGGGCAGAAAGTTTCTATTATTGACAGATAATAGCGGTGTGAAATATTTGTTTAGTCAGCCAGACCTTAATGCAAGGCAAGCAAGGTGGCTAGCCTTCTTGAGCGAATTCGACTTTGAGGTAAGACGTATCAAAGGTAAGGAAAATAAAGTAGTTAATGCTTTAAGCAGAAGAGTTCATGGGTTATTTGAAATAAATGTCAGTAGGTCGGAAAGTGATCTTGAATAGAGGAAAAAGATTACAGGTAATAAAAATGAAAACTACATTAAGACAATGGCAGAATTACAAAACACTACAAAAGATTCAGACAAAACAGAGCTGAGTATTGATAAAAATGGCCTACTACAATTTAAAAATAGAATATACATACCAGATTCGGCAGAGTTAAATTTAATAGTTTTGGATGAAGTGCATAAGAAACCATATTATGGTCATCTAGGATACCAGAAAATGATAACATCACTTAGAAAATTATTTCATTGGCCTAATATGAAGGTCGAAACAACAAAATACTTAGCTAAGTGTCAAGATTGTCAGCAGGTAAAAATCGAACACCAGCATCTCGTCGGCCTATTGCAGCCCTTACCAATACCGGAATGGAAATGAGAGGCTATATCGTTGAACTTTATTACAAGTTTGCCTAAAACTCAGAAACATAATGATTCTATTATTGTGGTAATCGATAAAATTAGTAAGTCTGCACACTTTATTCCTGTAAAGTCTACTTATAAAGCTATTAACATCATTGAAATATTCATGAAAGAAATTATTAGACTGCATGGTATTCCTAAAATGGTGATTTTGGATAGAGACGTAAAATTTACATCTACGTTTTGGAAAAAATTGTTTGCAAAGCTAAATACTAAATTGAATTTCAGCACGAGTTATCATCCACAGACGGATGGACAGACCGAATGCACAAACAAAATTGTAGAAGATATGGTCCACATGTACGTAAGAACAAGACCAAACAAATGGGAAGAATACCTGCACTTGGTAGAATTTGCATATAACAACGTGTACCAAACTTCGTCTAAATTGAGCCCCTTCGAGGTACTGTACAACAGAAAGTGTATGACTCCAATTAGATGGGATAACCCAGTTGAAAGACTCATGGTTGGACCAGAGATGCTCTAAGAAATGGAGAATACAATAAGAAAGGTACAACATAACTTAAAAGAGGCACAGGACAGACAAAAGAGTTATGCAGACCAAAAAAGAAGACACTTGGAATTTCAAGTAGGATACCATGTTTACTTAAAAGTCAAAGCCCAGAAAAGTTCGTTGAATTTACGAAACTATGCCAAGTTGGCACCCAGGTTTTGTGGGCCCTTCGAGATACTAGCTCGAATTGGACCCATATCATACCAACTTGCACTTCCAACCAATCTAAAAATTCATAATGGATTTCATTTTTTTTGTTGAAAAAGTATGGTCATGACCCTACTCATATGATCAATTGGAACTTGGTACAGGTGGAACCAGAAGGCGAGTTCCAGGTGGAACCCCTGCACATTCTAGACCGGAGAGAAATAACACTTTGGAACAGAGTCGTCGCTCAGGTAAAGGTGCAATGGAAGCACTTTAGCCCTGAGGAGGCCACTTGGGAGTTGGAAGAAGATTTGTTGAAATCTCATCCAACCTTATTGCAAGGATGGAACGAACACTGACAATAGTCTTTTATTGAAGGGGGAAAGGATGTGACATCCCCAAAAATAACTTATTTTAAGTCTGATATTTCTTGAAAATGATTTTGTTTTTGGCATAATTCAAAATTGGAAAATTTTTGCTAATTTTGGCAATTACGAATTTTGAATTTAATTAATTGTAATTAAAGATTATGACTGTTGGGAAAAGATCTGATTTGACCCAACTAACTACTTGACTATGACACTTGTATAAAACAAAATATTTTATAATTATTGCAGGAGGACAAATGTAACAGCTATGTTGAAATCAACTGACCATGACTCCATGAGGGGAGAACATGTTGGAACTACCTCAGGGTAGATTGTTACAAGTGGAAAATAAGAAATTTGGCCATGGGAAGCCCCTGAAAATCAGGGATTTAGAAAGATGCGAAAATTACCAAGAGGGAAAAAGACCTAGGCACTTTTGCAGTTGGATATATGGCATATGTGAGGAGGTAGGACGTTGCCTAGTATGTTGGGGAAAAGGGTTACTGAAACTTGATGCTATGAACACTATTGATTGAATGTAAGGCAAGGAGGAAACTAGTGGATAACTAAAATAAATTCGCTGAGGAGGAGTTACGAGTTATTCCTCATGGACTCATGATCAGGCTAGGGGGTGAACAAGACAAGTGATTTTGATGCCCTGTTCTTAGGTTGGGAGGAACGTGGTTGTTCCCTTTGCCTTTTGGCAAACCGGTTCAGATATGTTCACCTACTCTTTCCCGGTTATATGTATCTTGTTTTGAATGGCTGTCAGAATACATATATATATTATTAGTTGAATTATTTCTGTTGAGATTCCTTTAATTAAGAATTCATATTGATGTAAATTACTAAAATAATAGAGTTAGTATAATACTGTGTGACTTATAGTGGAGAGCTAAAACTACAAATG
>SNQJ01S0249164.1:0-12877 GCA_010110895.2 Picea sitchensis | reverse complement strand
ACCCCACTTAAATGTTCAAGTACAAGATGATTCAAAATGAAAATGTCTCCTTGGTATATATAGGAGACTAGGAGGTTTAATGGCCTAAAGCCGACATAAATAAAATAACATTACTAATCTAAATTACAACTATTGGCCTAAAGATAACATAAATAAAATAACATTACTAATCTAATATGCCTCAATTAAGTGGTAATGAGCCAATATTAGGGCTTAACAGTAACTTGTATACAATTTTTGGGGAAAGGGGTAGATAGAGCTCTGTGACATGAGCCCGGAGCCATAAGCTAGTAACAGGGTATTGATTTGTATCTCTGAGATTGTATCCAAGAAGCTCTTTTGATAATATATGGAAGGACCTAAAATTTTGAAATTACGATGTCATTCTATGTGTACACTTATGAATTGTCTCCTTACAGTACTTATTTATGTTTGATAAGATCAATGCGTTGTTTGTGCTTAAAAATGCTTCCCCAACTTGATTGTATTTATTTCTCGTATGAATGTATTTATATCTATGTTGTGGTTAGTCTGTCTTGTGCAAGGTTATGGTGAATCTTGAATATTCTGTAAACCCACTTAAGTATTCTCCTTGCCCTTCCCTATATTCTTGTCTTGGTTGCACTTCGGGTGAGACTTATTCTCTTCAGAGGAGATGAAAATGCCATTTCTCTAGACTACTCAGTGTCTTTTGTTGGTAACCTGAGAAGGACCCTGGTCTGATCAAATTTGCGACAAAAAAATGGTTTTGTTGCCTTGACCTATGTTAAAAGGGAACCTGTAAGGAGAATTCTTCCACGGATTCATCGATCCGATATACACCAGTGGTGGGAGAGAAATTGTGACGCCTTCATAAGGAAAGAAACGTAGCTGAGAGGAAAGTATGTGAAAGATACACGGGAGGTTGTCTTTTATTCAGAAGAAACTTTGGAATTCCAAGAACGTGTCAAGAAGACCAACACTTGGGATACATAAAATATTGTAGTAATTCATCAACTGGATCATCTGGTAACACGATCGATTGATTTCTGGGTCAATACAACATTAGAAGGATACATTATCGAGTTTGCAGCTGAGAATCATTAGTCTTTTTCAAGGGAAGAAGCGGATTTCAAGAAAGATGCAAGGGGAAGATTGTTGAGAGAAATCCCCATGTGGATTAAGGTTTTCTTGATGGAGGAGGGGATGTTGACTATGTCCCCGACTGAGATGGCAGCATAAACACCCTCGCTTGGGGTGGGGTGAGTTTGGGGTGGAATCATGGCCTGAGAGAAGGGAGAGGGTTCTTTGACAAATTGGGGAGAAACAAGAAATGGACTCAAGGGATGAGCAAGCCTTGAAAAGAGTCACCATAGTTGAGAAGTGGTGGCACGGTTTGGAACCAAATCTTCTCTGGATTCAAGTCACAAATATTCTCTAGATTCAAGTCACGTGGCAATGGAACCGAATGTTGTAATTGAGGAAATTGAAGCAGACATCCAAGAAGGAGACTACATCGTGAAATATATCAAGAACACACACATAACCCAACAAGAAGAGATAATTTAAGCAAGGAATTTCATTCCAAGTTTGTATTCCATCTTTAGGGTTATTTATGTAGATGAATGGTTGGAGTGCTTGCACTTGCTCCAACTTATCCTTTCTTTAGTTACACTTACCACTAGTTATAAAAATTTACTTAGATTTATTCACTTATTACATATTATCATGTATTTTAATGTCTAATAACATATATGTGATGACTATTAGGGCCTAATAGGACCCCTCAACAGGGGCCCATTTTCCACTTTCTTCTTTCTTGTTGTACCCAAGACTAGTTTTGTCACTGGTTGGTCTTTGACTATTCCAGATCCTACCAGGATAACTGAGTTGTTCTGGAATTGAACAGTTGCATTTTTCTTTTCATTCTTCTTTTTTAGATTGACAACTTCCAATTCCAACATGTGACATGATTCTTCCTTTTTAGTCAACTGGATCTTTAGGGCTTCTTCAATTTCCTTAGCTTCCTCAAGTTGATTCTTTAGACTAATGACCATTTATTTTGTTTCTTCTAAGACTTATGTACATTTATTGGGCTTTTCATATATCTTCATCTCTTTCACTTATTTTTTTAGATCAACAACTTCAATCTTCAATATTTTGATCTCTTCTTCTTTCTCTTCTAGCTAAATCTTTTGTTCATGCTCTTCATGGTTATTTATGTCAGATTGATCTAATTGTTGTTGTAGAAACACATATTTCTTTTGAAGTTTATCCAACTCTTCTAGAGTACACATAATTGTGTATTCAATATGGTTAAGAGCCTCCCTGGGAACTTTAATATATAAAACATTTCATGGTTCCATACAAATATCTTCTAATGCAGCTATAACATCAGTCTTAAGATTCAATAGTTTTTCTTCAGTGATTACTAAGGTATGCATAAATTCCTTGATGGAGTTGTCTTCTTCATTGATGACTGGGTATCACATTAATTTCTTGATGGATTTGTCTTCTTTATTGATGACCGGGGATTTCATCAATTCCTTCTTGGAGTTGTCTTCTTTATTGATCACTGGGGATTGCATCAATTCCTTGATGAAGTTGTCTTCTTCTATGTTATGTACTTTAATCTGATAGGAATTATCCACCTGGAGCCATAACACTTTAGCATAGGTGCAGTGTCCCATATTTTCTTTGACTTGGTCTGACAGTCCATTCTGGATTACTTTTAATGCCATTGAATTATTTCTCTTTGCTTCTTTTGCAGTTTTGGATTTGTTCTTTAAGGTAGTTAAGTACCAAGGCTTACATACTACTGAGTCCCAAATGTCAGATCCTCTTGAATTCAGATACCTTTTCATTCTTTCCCTCCATAAAGAGTAGTTTGTTCCATCAAATAAGGGAGCTTGATTCGTGGAGAGAGCCAATTGTCCACCCATTTGTGTGTTTAGGAGGATATTCCTTCTAGTGATTAGATTGTTTTGCTTGAAGAAAACTTGACTCTAANCTTTCTCGGATTACTTAAATTAATTGAATAACATATATGTATTTAAATTACTTATTCATAAATATCTTTAACAATTATAAAAACACAAACTATATAAAGAAGAATATATATCATATATTTACTAAACTTGAATAAGTACATATGATACCAATCATCAAACTATCCAACACCATCTGAATAAGAGAGATCCAACTCTCAGATACAAGACCCAACTTTTAGTTCTCATATCCAACTGAGAACTGAGAAATCCAACCCTCATAACAAGACCTAGCTTGTAAATAGGCACCAACCTGAAAAATAATGAATTTTCATTCAATCCATTGTATTTATATTTGATCCACCGAGATGCATCTTTTTCCAACACAGTATTTTTTTTATATAGTCATTCAAAAGGTGTATGACATTGAAACAATGTGTCTTTCAATGCACCTCTTCATTTCAATAATAATAATGCTATTTTAATAATAACTTTATTCCTTTATTATTATTCATAATCCTTCATACCATGTTTATTCGTCTATTGATTAAGTAATTAATTCTCCGTTCTCCCTTTTCAATTCAC
Organism: Picea sitchensis; assembly: GCA_010110895.2. NCBI lineage: Eukaryota > Viridiplantae > Streptophyta > Pinopsida > Pinales > Pinaceae > Picea > Picea sitchensis. The sequence goes on along the minus strand of SNQJ01S0249164.1, from coordinate 9,326 downwards.
GTTTCACAATACCATGGGAAAATACCATGGGATTTTAAACCAAGGGAAAATACCATTTAACTTTTTGACTTTTTACACAAATTCATTTTTTTTCTTTTTATCTTTAATACTCCTTTTCATGTAACTTTATTTCTTATTTTGAATTTATTGTTTACATAAAGTTACCTTTTTCACTATTTTACTTTCATATTTATTTTTACAGAAAAATCTGTTTCCATTTAACTTTTTCCACTTTTGTATTTATACTCCATATAGTAATATTAATATTATTCCATTTGTTGGGCCCTTCGTTTTTGGTTAGAAGCTGTGCAAGGAGGACTGCAGTGCTGATTTTGGGTCAAACATGAGTTGCTCAAGCCACAAAGGAGCTAGACAATGGAGCAAGCAAAGAAACAAAAAATGGTTGTGAAAAGGGACAACGCAACACTAGCGAGGCAAAAGAAGTTACAATAGAACAAGAACAAGAAAGCATGTAGAGTCTAAAGCCAAAAGATCCCACTTAGCCTATATGTATGAGATGTATATGATTGTAAAAGGGTTGGGTATGGTTGGGTGTAGTTGGTTGTTTATTGGGTTTTGTCATAGATGGTATAGAGGGCACAGACAGATTAAGGTTTTGTGATTGTAACATGTATACAGTTTTGGGGGAAAGGGGTAGATAGAGCTCTGTGACATGAGTCTGGAGCTAGAATCTAGTAACAGAGTATTGATTTGTATCTCTGAGATTATATCCAAGAATCTCTTTTGTTAATATATGGAAGGACCTAAAATTTTGAAATTATTGTGTCATTCTGTGTGTACGCTTATGAATTGTCTCCTTACAATACTTCTTTATGTTTGATAAGATCAATGCATTGTCTCTGTTTAGAAATGCTTTCACAACTTGATTGTCTTTATTTCCCGTATGAATGTATTTAGATTTGTGTTGTGGTTAGTCTATCTTGCACAAGGTTATGGTGAATCTTGAAGATTCTGGAAACCCACCTAAGTATTTTCCTTGCCCTTCCCTATCTTATTTTCTTGGTTTCACTTCGGGTGAGACTTCTTCTCTTCAGAGGACATGAAAATGCTAGAGCTCTAGAATACTCGGTGCCTTTTGTTGGTAACCTGAGAAGGACCCTGGTCTGATCAATTCCACGCCAACAAAATGGTTTCATTATCAGGAATTGCATTAAAAGGGAACCTGTAAGGAGTATGCTTCCACAGATTCACTAATTCAATATTCACCAGTGGTGGGAGAGAAATTGTGACACCTTCATAAGGATAGAAGTGGAGTTGAGAGGAAAGTCTTTGAAAGATACATAGGAGGTTGTCTTTTATTCAGAAAGATCGAGTGACTAGTATGAGATATTATGGGTTAAGTTCCCAGAAGAGATTTTCCACTTGATATATAGGCTCCTAGAAGATTTGGAATTCCAAGAATGAGTCAAGAAGACCTGTGCTTGGGATACCGAAAATATCATAGCACTTCATCAGTTGGATCATTCGGTAATGCGAGCGATTGATTTCTGGGTCAATACAACATTAGAAGGATACATTATCGAGTTTGCAACTGAGAATCATCAGTATTTTTCATGGGCAGAAGCATATTTCAAGAAAGACGCAAGGGCAATATTGTTGAGATAAATCCCCCTATGGATTAAGGTTTTCTTGATGGAGGAGGAGATGCTGACTATGTCCCCATATGAGATCAAAGCATAAATACCCTCTCTTGGGGTGGGGTGAGTTTGGGGTGGAATCATGGCATGAGAGAGGGGAGAGGGTTCTTTGACAAATGGGGGAGCAACAAGAAATGGAATCAAGGGATGAGTGAGCCTTGAAAAGAGTCGTCATAGTTGAGAAGTGGTGGCACGGTAAGATAAATAAAACAGTAAAATAGTATGATAAGTTGTGGAAATAAGTCGGACCAGGAGAAGTCAAGGAAGGATGGATGGAAGAGTTGCAAAAGATGAGAATACAGGAAAGACTGACCAGTCAAAGATTGAATGAGAGAGAAGTGTAGAGAGAAATAAGTCCCCAAGAGGGTGGAAAAGAAGGATAAGGTGTAGAATTCTGAGAAAAGGAAGTCGGCATGGATATTGAAGAAGAGAGAGAATATTTATCCCTGATGCTAGGAAAGATTAGGAATCCAGCTGAAGAGACCACTCCAGAGGATGAGAATGAGACCCCCCAGATCAAAGAAACCTGCCCGGAAGCCAGTGGCACAACCCCCGAATCAACCATACCCCAAGTGTCTTCTATACAAGTGGTAAATTCTATACTACCTTATTATTCTATTCATGTTCCATTACAGTTAGTTAGTCAGTCACAACTGGGAAGCACGCATACTGGTTGGGGATATTGGGATCCCCTGGTAGATTGCAACCATGACCATTAGGTTTTATCTTGGTAGGAGCAGTAAGATGATCAATAGCTGGTAATGCAGGAGGTTCGATTGCTCGATACCCAGAAGTTTGGGGTAAGGGAGACGAGGATGTTGACCATCATTGGTTTTTATGTGAATAAATATGGAGGTCTAGAGAGACTCTAGATGCAAACAAATTGGTTGAATTCCAATCTACATTGAGAGGTTGTGCTCTCAAATGGTACATGAAGGTTATTGATCCAGGAGTGCCAGGAATGCAAGGACAAGTGTACACACTTGACCAGGTACAAACAAAATTCATAGCGGAGTTTAATCCTCCTTAGTTAGAACAACAAGCTTTGTCTGAGTTGCGTGAAATTCAACAAAGCGAAGGTGAATCAGCCTGGGATTATAGCCATAAGTTAAAATATTATATAGAGAGGTTAGTGCATCTGATCCATGAGGAACATCAAAGAGAATGGTATATCCAAGGATTGCTACCTCTGACATAGATTTTGTTAACACAACATTAGATAGCTACTTTGACAGATGCCTTGGAATAATCAATGAAGATTGAAACCATGGCAGGATATCTAGGGAGCTTAAGAGTGACCAGACCCCCAACGGATGCAAATTTGGTGCAACTACAAGCACAAATATCAACGCTTACAGAGAATATTCAAGAATTGACAATACCTAGACCAAGATGACCACAAGTCTGGTGTATCGGATTTTACATGAAAAGACATCTGGTGAATGAATGTCTACGAATCAAGGGAATGGGACCTCCTCATAATCTAATGGGACCCTCACCAGGGCCCATGGGAGGAGTTGCACAAGTATCCACAAATTTACCATTCCATACCCCAATCCCATATCATGCATTTCCAGGTAATCAAGCATCGTTGTCAGTTGAGTATTACGAGATTTTTTGAATCCATGGGAATAGGCCAAGACAGTGCCCCATTATTCAGAAGTATTCAACAACTACTGAATATTGGGCATTGTGATTTTTGTGCATTTACCACACATGCTACAAATCAGTGTAGAGAATTGGATTCACATGCAGATAGGCTAGATCGAACATCATTCAGGGTGAATGAAACCCCTTAGGGACTGGGAAGCGGTTGAGAAGGTGGAGTTGGAGGAGACATCAAAGGAAGAAGAACTAGGGGAAGAGGACCAAATGGAAGCTACAAATGTGAGGAGCAAGGCCACATGGCTAGATATTTTCCTCACCCGAGGCAACCATGGTGCTCTCACTACAGAATCAATGGGCACACAACTAAAGACTGTCTAGAGTTAATTGTGAAATGGGAGGATCATGTACGCCAACGAGGAACTAATCTTATCAGTTTAGATATAAAGAGAGTCATTAGAGTACAACTACCCAACCTTAATATCGTTACTTGAGGAGGAGAAAAGACTATCACAGATGCTAATAATTTACCTCGGATCTAGAAAGCAATGCCTAAGGAGGACAGGTATGATCCTCTAAAAGATAAGCTATTCTTTAAAAATGAAATAGAAGTATTTCATAGTATCCCTAGCCTTGAGATGCAAGAAGAACCCCTTCATCCTATCGTCTACCCTAAGAGCGTGCAAGTCCTTAATTCACCTCCTACACCTTGAAACCTCGTAGTTCCGATGAGACAACATGAGAAGTCACAAAATGCAGTTGACCTTTGGTTTCAGTTATTTTCTGATATTCTTGGGAATGAACAATTGACCAAAAAAATTGCGCAATGCACTGTACATAGTCCTAGGAACTGAAGAATCTCCATAAACTAGAATAAGGACTAATCTTCCTTAGAAGAATACTTAGAGAGTGCAGAGAAGGAAAATATGAACTAGAAAAGAGTTTAGACTAGAAGCCCAGCTAGATGAGTTTGAGATTAAGGATGTTATGTTAGATCTAGGATATGATGTTAATATACTGCCTAAAAAGACTTGGGAAGATTTAGGAAAACCCTAGTCGACATATTCCCCAATCCAGTTAAGAATGGCCAATCAGTATTGTATTTTCCCAATAGGAAGACTAGAGAATGTGGAAATAGATGTTGTGGGAGTAAAGACTGTAGCTGATTTTGAGGTGATTGAAGTCATGGGGGATAATGACCATTATCCTACACTAATTGGTATTGATTGGGATTGTGATAACTATGCGGTGATTGACCTAAAAAGGGACACTATGACATTTGAGGCAGACGGAATAAAAGTAGTTCAACCCTTGTATCTGTATGTAGGCCCTCGATACACGGAGCCAATGAAAAACAATGTGGAGTGAGAAGACTTGGATTAGTTGTACACTGTAACAACAGGAATGAGAGAAGACTACATAAATCCTACTACTGATGGATCAGTAAGTTGGAGGAGCATACAATCGGTGGACGAATATTTAGAACTGATATTTGAGAGTTGGTAGCAGGGTTCATATGAGATATTTTCAAGAATATGTGCAAATGTCAGAGTAACTATATGGGTTGTAACCGAGGTCATAGAACACCCGATATATGATGGTACCTCAGAACTTGATAGTTTTTTGGTTAGCATGGAAGAAAATATAGCGGAGGATCAAAGGATCTTAGTGGTCAACTTAGCCCTCCGGGACACCCCTGCTAGATGGTGGACTAATAAAAAATCCTTAGTTGAGAACTGGGATGATGTGAAGCAAGATATATGATATAGATTTCAAGGTAAGGAGCAGTTGGAATTAGAGATGCAGACGGATTTCCAAGTTGCGCAACTATTCAATGGACAGTCTAATCCTAAAGCACATATTGAGCAATGCGTGAGATAGTGGCAAGTTGTAGAAATACCATCTCTCTTGTGGGTTCAAGTATTTCCCCATTCACTAGGTATGATTCCAAAATATTGGTACATGCATGAAGAAACCAGAAGACAGACCAACGAATGAAAAACATTGGCAGATCAATTTTGCAAGGACTTCTCGTTTACAAGTAAGTACGTTGATCTTAAAGTAGTCCTACAAAGAATTAAAGAATTCCTTTTTACAGATACTGGCGAATGGAAATCAGACCTAGTGGTATGTGGAAAGCATAGCCAAGCACTTCAGTCTAACCTTCACCTACACTTGGACAGGAAACCTATAAAATGCTATAAAATTGAGAAGGACTTCGAAAACCTGGATGATTTAAAAGAATTGAGAAACTTAGCCATTAAGGAAACAGAAGGAAGCAGAGAGATTCAGAACACCATACCCAGCCAGATTGACGGTTCTTATAATTTTCCATTGAAGTTGAATAAAGTCAACATAGGAACTATAGAGCAACCTAAGATAGCTATGGTGGGAGATTACTGGGATGAGAAAAATAGCCAAGAAATGCATAGCTTGTTGCAGGAGAATGAGGACTTGTTCCCAAAGACATTTTCAGAGCTAAAAGGGATTAAAGGAGCTATGGGAGAGATAAAAATTGAACTAAAACTAGGATCAAAGCATGTAAGTCATAGACCATATCGCCTTAACCCCAGAGTGAAAGAGAAGGTTAAGAGGGAAATAGATAAGATGTTGGAGGCTGGACTCATTTTTGTAGTCGAAGAAGTAGAATGGGTTAACCCAATAGTCACCTAGAGCAAGAAAGGAACAGAGGACATTAGGGTGTGTGTATACTACAGAATCCTTAACTCTACCTATGTGCATGACCCTTTCCCAACACCGTTTTACTAATGAGGTTCTAGAACAAGTTGTGGGGAAAGAATCTTACTCATTTACAGATGGATTTTCAGGGTATCACCAAGTGAGGATTGTTGAAGAAGACAAAAAGAAGACCACATTCATAACAAAATGGGGGTCATTTGCATATGATTTGATGCCCTTCAGCCTAAAGAAAAACCCTACATCTTTTTCTCGGATTGTAATAGCATCTTTCCAAGAATTTATTCACATGTTTATAGAAGTTTATATGGACGATTGGACGGTATACAGTCTACTTAAGGAACATGTAGCACTACTATGTCTAATATTTGATAGATGTAGGGAATTGCAGATATCCTTGAACCTCAGGAAGTGTATCTTCTGTGTGCCACATGGAAATTTGTTAGGCCACATAGTATGCAGAGAAGGAGTATTAGTAGACCTAGCCAAAGTTGTGATTATTGTGAATATGCTGCCACCTACGAGTGCTAAGAAGTTGCACTCCACGTTGGGGCATACAGGGTACTATCACATATTTATCAGAAGGTATGGAAACATTACTGCACCCATGGAAAATCTGTAAATTCTGACCTTGTACAATATCTACTACAAACAGATATTTAGAAAAGAACAAAAAATATCCAATGGCAAATACAAACATTACACAAAGATTTTTCCCCTGGAAACCCAAACCGGGAAAACCAGCATATTTTGTATTCATTCATTGTGTAATAATGTTTACAATACAAAATACATATAGGAGCCAACGGCATCCAAAACCCTAACCCAATGACCTGGATTAGTCCAAAACCCTAATTCCTTAACTGAAAATAGAAAAACCATCAGCAAAAACCATGTGCCAAAAAACTCATGCAAAGAATATAACACATACCCAACATTCTCCCACTTGTTGTTTTCTTTGCACACAGGGGGCTACAGGGTTACATAGTCAACAATCTAGGGAGACAATGCCCATGGATCCTCTACACCAAGAGAACTTCTCAGTGCTCACAGATTTTGTTAATGAATCTGCAACATTCTTGAAAGTGTCCACCTTCATCAACAATACTTTCTTTTCTTCAACCATGTCTCTCACAAAGAGATATTTAATATCAATATGCTTTGATTTTGAATGATGATTTGGGTTCTTTGCCAAAAAAAATTCACTCTGACTATCACAATATATTCTTATAGCTTGTTGTACCAATCTAATACCTGAACACAACCTTTGTAACCATATTGCTTCCTTACTTGCATGAGTGGCTGCCATGTATTCAACTTCTGTAGTTGAAAGTGCCACTACAACCTATCTTTTTCTCATCCAACTTATTGCTCCTCCAAACAGGTTAAATACATAACCACTTGTAGATCTCCTATGATCTAGATCTCCAACCCAATCTGCATCCACAAATCCATGTATATCCACCACTCTGTCCAATCCCGATCTTCCTTCATTGCATAATCCATAGCTAGTAGTGCCACACAAATACTTGAAAACCATTTTTATTGTTTCCCAATGCTCCTTCCCTGGTTTTGACATATACTTGCTCAAAACTCCCATTGCATGTGCAATGTCCAGTCTAGTACAGACCATTGCATACATCCAACTACCAACTGCACTGGCATATGGAACATGAGACATGTCCTCCTCTTCTTCATGTGTCTTGGGACACTGATCCATAGATAACTTTACACCAATAGGAATAGGAACCTTGACCAGTTTACATTCCTGCATATTAAACCTCTGCAATATTGTCTTGACACATTTTCTCTGATTTAACCAGAGTTTCATCTTTTTCCGATCTCTTTTAATTTCCATGCCCAAAATGAAATTTGAAGCACCGTGATCCTTCATGTCAAATTTAGAGGACAATTGAGTTTTCACATCCTGGATAATGTCCTTGTTGTTTCCTATCAATAACATGTCATCCACATACAAGACCAAATAAATCAAATGATCACCAATTAATTTAAAATACACACAGTGATCCTCTTTGCTTCTTGTGAAGCCAAGTCCCAACATATAAGTATCGAATTTTTGATACCACATCCTTGGTGATTGTTTTAAACCATACATGTATTTTTTTACCTTGCATACCAGCTCCTTCTTTCCCTTCACAACATAACCTTCTGGTTGCTTCATATAGATTTCTTCTTCCAAATCCCCATGGAGGAATGTTGTCTTCACATCCATTTGTTCTATTTCAAAATCAAATGCAGCAGCAATAGATAACATAAATCTTATGGAGGTTAACTTGGCAATAGGAGAAAAAATCTCACCAAAATCAATTCCCTCAACCTGGGAATAACCCTTTGCTACTAACCGAGCTTTGTATTTATTCAATTTTCCTTCTGCATTCAACTTCTTTTTAAATACCCATTTTTTGTCAATGGGCTTTCTTCCAATTGACAACTCCACTAGATCCCAAGCCTCATTCTTATCCAAAGATGCCATTTCTTCTTCCATGGCCCTTTTCCAGAGATTTCAATCCTCTGAATCCACTGCCTCCCTTACAGTTCTAGGATCATCATCAGTAATAGACAAAGCAAAATTTGAACGGAAATCAGATGGACTATACCTTTCTGGTGTCCTTCTTTCTCGATCCGATCTCCTCAATACTAGAGTATGAGGATCATCTTCTTCCAATTCATGTTCTTCTATAGAGTCTGATTCATCATCCTTTAAATCAAACTCTATATTCTCTGGTTCTTCCTTACTTGGTAGGACTTCTTGTTTGACAACATTCTTCATTTCTCTAAATACCACATCTCGACTATACACTACCTTCTTAGTTTCTAGGTTCCAAATCTTATAACCTTTGAGACCGTCTTTATATCCAATAAAGATACACTTTTCAGCCTTCTTATCCAGCTTACTCTTGTTTTCCTTTGGAACATGAACATATGCATCACAGCCAAATACCTTAAGATGTGTGAGGGAAGGTTCCTTACCAATCCATACCTCTTGTGGAGTCTTGTCATTCAACACTGATGAGGGTGATCTGTTGACCAAATAACATGCAGTACCCACTACCTCTGCCCAGAATTATTGCCCTAACCTGACACCACTAAGCATTACCTTGCTTTTTCCATTAGCATCCTGTTCATCCTTTCTAAAACTCCATTCCGCTGAGGTATATATGGAGTAATCTTCTGCCTTGCTATACCGCACTTCTTATAGAATTATTCAAATTCATTCCTGCAGAACTCTCCGCCATTATCTGTCCTCAACACCTTAATTCGTTTCTTTGTTTGATTCTCAACAAGAGCCTTAAACTCTTTAAACCTGTCAAAGACTTCAGATTTCTTCCTGAGGAAATATATCCA
>SNQJ01S0249163.1:0-12951 GCA_010110895.2 Picea sitchensis | reverse complement strand
GTATGGCTACACAATCATAAGAGTCTTGGACAACATTAAGATCATGGGAGAGGACTTATACTTCAAGGAAGACTACAAGTTCCCTCAAGAATCGAGAAATGTTACATATTCAAACATGATATTCGCTATCCATATTATGTTCGCATTCATATGGATACCATAAATATATTAACATATGTAATAAACAAAAAGGTGTTATATATTCTAGGACCTTTGACAATGTCTTGATCAGAGATTTAATTGGGGTCAAAATCGGACCTTGATGGGGTAAAACTTTTCTATCAGTGTAAATTATATATTTTTTTATATAGTGGACTTTAATACGAGGACCTTTAACCTTGGTATGATTATAAACTAATAATAGTTGTGGCGATTAATGATGATGCAAGAGCATCATCAGCAAATCCACATGGGATGATAGCTCAGCGCCTTAGCGTGCCTTTGAATCAATTCGGAGTCTTAACGCGGGTGTTTCCTGCAAATCTTTTTTTTGAACTGATTGAAAACTGAAGAAGATCAAAAACGCTTAGGAGCTTAATGATCACGAGTGATATGGGAGTTTCACTCCTAGACTTTAATGTAACAAAACTTAAGTGGTAGTTAGCTTTTATTTCTAGAGTAGATAGACATTTTAAATGGTGATTAGACACCACTAGAGTAGTTAAAGGAAAAGGCTTGAGGATCCCCTTTTGTCTTTCATTGTAACGCATTCCCAGGAGAGGTTGTAGAAGGTAGAGAAGAGAGGAGAGGAGAGAGTTGATACTCTGTTACAGTCCAGCCTGCACATATTTTAATCAGACATTCATGTTAATAAAAAAAATTGTTTTTCCTACATATAATTCTTTATGTTTTTATGTGTGTTTTATGAATGTTGTATTTGGTTATGTATGTTGTAGATGTGATTTAGATTCCATCTGCAGGGAACAAATAGAGTCCCATGGATGATTTTAGGGAATAAATTTCGCTCATGGGCTAATATTCCATGGTTTTTCCCAAAAAACGATTCGCTATTATAAAAATGATTCGCCCGATTTCTATAGGATAAAATTGTTGATTGAGGAGCATCGTAAGCAGCCAGCCAAGCAAGCATAAAGGTGGAAGACAGTTGGAAAAGCGCAGCACACATTTTGCACATTTTGAAATGTTTTTGAAAAAATAATGAGCAGAGATTAATGTAGTAGTTAAAGGAAGCATACTTGCATGTTGTAAACATATCTTGAGCGATTTGCTCTCATCTGCAAGATGTAATAGACATTAAGTCTGTTTAATGAAAGTAGGTAGATTTGAATTAAGAGATTAGACAGTTTTAGAAGCGTAGGAAGGAAAACGGATATAGACACCCTCACCCTTGTATTGTTGTATCATAAGAATAGAAGAAGGAGAGTGTTTTTTTAAGCTGAGAGATGTAGAGAAGAACCCATGTGCAGGAGCACTTGAGTTAATATATGAATCTTTGACTCAATTTTCATGGTGTTATGATGCTTACTGTTTACATTTTCTGAATGGTATGCTTACAGTTGTTTTATTCTCTCTGTTTATGCATTTGTTTCAATGTTGTGTTGAATGTGTGATTTCATGTTAAGTATATGAAGTTTGAGAGAGGAGAAGAATGAGTTTCAATTGTTTCTCATCCTGAGAGTTCCTGCAAGGAGTGCAGTGAAACGTCTGCAAGGTGTGCGTTGACAAGAGTCTGAGTTTTATCTCAGAAAGCTCAGGAGAGATACCGTTGTTCTCATACCAGCAGAAGTGCAGGTGAAGTACAGAGTTGTGCAAGGTGTGCGCAGGCTAGTTGAAACCTTAAAAGTTATCAACTAAGGTGAAGGTGGAAGGACTGTTGTTGCAAAGATTGCACAGAGTCGAGGACTCAAATAACCAGAGATTATTTGAAAGATTGTCGCAAGGAGTGCGAGCAGAATTCCTTTTGGGGACTTGAGTTTGCAAGTGAAAGCTCAGGAGGGATAGTACCTTTGAAGTGTTCAAAGGGAGATGAAAGTCGAAATCATCTCATAAAAGACAAGTTTAGGAGGGAGAACAATGATTCGTCTCGCAGAAGTCATTGAGGAGTGAATCGGGCAGTCATAATTCTCCGAGGAGAACTTGCGAAATTGCGGGGACCGTAGGATCCAAAGGAGTTGCAAGGTGGTTAGGAGTTGGACGAATCTGCCACCCTGACATCAAGAATCAATGTGGATCATTGATCGTGGTCTGTCTAAGCCATCAAATCATTTCGGGAATTCAGGACCTGTAAGTTGAGAGTGCAGGTCAAAACCCTTGGTCACTCAAACTCTCGGTTCATGAAAAGGATAATCAAGTGTGAAATTTCGGTATTTCGGGGTTCGGCATACCGGGAATCTTGATGACAAGGAGCTGGGGCACTTAGCATTGAAAATCCAAAAGTCGCGAAACGTGACGTGCCTTGGGGTGAATTTCGGCATTTCGGCACTTCGGGTGTCGGAAAGTAGAAGAGGCAGTGATCTTTGGAATCGAGAGTTTCAAACTCCCGGTTCACAAAAAGCCGAAAGATCCAGAGTCATCAAATCATGGAGGATCTCAGTCATAGATCACGTTGGAGGCGAGGTTTCGAGAATTTGGAGATCGAAGTTTCAGGAGGTGAGGAACCTTTCTGATGTGGATCTCGCAAGCCGTGAAATCTCGAAGAGTGAAAGGAAAAATACCCGAAAACATTGAAGGACCATAGTCGTGGGCCCAATCGGGTTTCGGGGTTCCGAGATTCAAGAGACAGAGTTGCATGTCAACGCAACTCCCAAAATCACAAAAAGGAAAAAGTCGAAAGGTGGGTCCTAAGCATTAATCGGAGGATACGTGCGACGGAAGTCAAGGGAGTGGTCAAGCTTCGGGGAAAATCCTAAAAGACCTTCGATCTCGCCAAAAGGGGAAATTTCGGAAACCGGAAAATCATAAGGGAAGAGGAACGAATGTTGGTCGATCACTCAAGTTCTGAAAAGTCGAAATAAGTGGCAACAAGAGGCGTGTGCTCGACGCATTGAAGGAGTCAACCCTCGTTGACGTTTCGGGTTTCGGAGGTTCAAGAGACAAGGGGCTCGACAATAGGATTTGCGAAATCGCGAAATCCGAAATCCTGAAAGGAAAAGAAAAGCCTTGATCATATTTGTTGGTCAGTTGTGGAATACACCTTCTGTGTGTGGTATTCCCTGTGGGGAAACCAAAGAGTCAATCTGACTCAAGGGAAGATTTGGAACGATCCTAAGACCGGGAGGTCGTGCAGAACCTGTTGAGGCAGGGGGTGTTGCGTCAGTGTGGTATCAGAGCTCAGAACAAGTTCTTTGCTTTATGTAGCAGAGAGAACAGGGGAACATTTTACAGCCATGCTACCGAGAAGAAGAGACAGGCCAATGCCAATGCCTGATCCAGCAAGAGAAAGAGAAATGCACGAGTTACGTGCCAGGCTTGATTCCATGGAGACAGCACAGAGGTGCACAGATGATGTTGGGGATATCAGCGAGGCCGAAAGTGAAAATGAAGTTGGAAACGAAGGAGAATAAGTTGCAGTCGAAGATGTTGTGGATGAACTCCTATTCAGGGTTGTTGCAAGGATAGGTGCCAGAGCAAAAATGGACATTCCATTGTATGAGGGAAACCTGGATGTTGAAGATCTTCTAGACTAGATTAGATCTCTAGACAAGTACTTCGACTCTGAGGATGTAGAGGAAGACAAGAAGGTCAAACATGCCATTACTATACTTAAAGGGCATGCAGCACTATTGTGGGATGAACTGCAAGCTAACAGACATTGCAAGGGCAAGCAGAAAATCAAAAGCTGGGATAGAATGGTTGCAAAGATGAAAGCCAAATTTGTACCCAAGGATTATCAAATCACTCTGTTTCGGAGAATGTAAAATTTGAGATAGAAGCTGATGTCAGTGAAAGAATACACTGAATAATTCTACAAGATAAACATCAGAGCAGGTCATCGAGAAAGCAATGATGAAAAAGTTGCCAGATACATGAATGGTATGCGGTATGACATTCAAGATGAGATGACCATGATGACCATTCGAAATGTGGAATATGCTTATCAAATAGCTATTAAAGTCGAAGAGAAGTTGAGCTGGAAGTAAGGTCAAAGAGGCTAAGGTAGAAGTCAAGCCAGAGGCAAAACAATTGCCCAAGACAGAACTCGGAAATCTAAAGAAGAGGGGAAGAAACCTCAAACTCAACATGAGAGAGGAGGAAGCTCATAGAGAGGGCAGTATGCTAATAGAAATACTTTTCCTCGAGCTAGAGGAAGAGGAAGAGGCAGAGGCGGTGAAGTAAAATGCTTTGTCTGTGGAAAGATTGGACATAAATCCTATGAGTGTCCAGATAAGAAAAAAGATGGTGGTGAAACTCACATTGCCAAAGCTCAAGGACGGAATATTGAGGTAGAATACGCTGAGGGCAAAAGATCTTTGATGATGAGGAAAGTTCTCTTGAAGCCATAGANTCGGACTGCTTGCAAAACCAAAGACAGGGTATGCAAGGTCATAGTGGACAGCGGTAGCACAGACAATCTCGTATCTACAGAGATGGTAGAAAAGTTGGAGCTAGAGATTGTTGTACATCCAAGCCCATACAGAGTTTCGTGGCTACAAAAAGGACATCCAGTAAATGTCACTAAACAGTGTTTAGTTGAATTTAAAATAGGAGGATATAAGGATGAAATATTATGTGATGTCATTCCCATGGATGTTTGTCATCTATTGTTGGGTAGACCGTGGCAATATGACAAAAATGTGATTCATGATGGGAGAAAGAACATGTACACCCTAGAGAAGAATGGGAGGACGCACATGTTTTTGTCGATTAAAAACCAAGAGGTGAAAACAGAGATGAGCAACATTGTACTTCTCATAAGTGGGAAGGAACTTCTTAAGGAGGTTAAGAAGAAGGAAGACACACAATTTATTTTTGTCAGGAAGCCAAAAATTGTTTTGACCAGTACGAGAATAGATGATTTACCAGAAGAAATCCAGGAATTGTTGGGAGAATTTGTTGATATAGTAGTGGATGAACTACCTTGTTCATTACCGCCTATCAGGAGTATAACCCATCATATCGATCTTATACCTGGAGCCAGTTTACCAAACAAAGTCGCGTACAAGTTGATGCCACAGGAAAATGAAGAAGTCAAGAGACAAGTCTATGACTTAATGGACAAAGGATTGATTCGAGAGAGCTTGAGTCCATGCGTTGTTCCAACAGTGCTCAGCCCAAAGAAAGACGGAGGCTGGAGAATGTGTACAAACTCAAGGGAAATCAATAAGATTACCATCAGATACGGATTTCCATTACCAAGGATGGACGACTTCATGGATTGCTTGAGTGGAGCAAAGTTTTTTTCAAAGATTGATTTGACAATAGGGTATCATCAAATTCGAATGAGAGAAGGTGATGAATGGAAGACAGCTTCAAGACAAATGAGGGGTTGTATGAATGGCTTGTCATGCCATTTGGCTTAACGAATGCACCCAGTACTTTCATGAGGTTGATGAACAAAGTCCTGAAGGATTTCATTGGGAAATTCATCATCGTATATCTTGATGATATATTAATATTCAGAAAAACAGGAGCAAAACACTTGAAGCATTTAGCTGCAGTAATGAGGAGATTACAGCAAGAGAAATTGTTGATAAATATGAAGAAATCGTCATTTATGAGGACATAACTCATTTATTTGGGTTTTTTTATCTCTGCAAATGAGTTGAAGATGGATCCAGACAAGGTAGATGCAATTAAGAATTGGCCATCGTCGAAGAGTGTGTTTGAAGTTCGAAGCTTCCATGGTTTGGCAAGTTTCTACAGGAAATTCATTCGAAATTTCAGTGAAATTAGCGCACCAATGATGGATACGGTGAAGAAAAGACACAAGTCTTTTCACTGGACAGAAGAAGTAGAGAATATTTTCAACCTACTGAAGAAGAAGATCACGGAGCAACCAATTTTGGTTTTGCTGGATTTTAGCAAGACATTCCAGGTCAGGTGTGACGCGAGTGGATTTGCAATTGGAGCGGTCTTGATCCAAGACAACAAGTCGATCGCATACTTCAGTGAAAAATTGAATGAAGCGAAGATCAAGTACTCAACATATGACAAAGAATTATATGCAGCCATACAAGCACTGAAGAAATGGAGATATTATTTGGTTCCTAAAGAGTTTGTTTTGTACAGTGATAATCATGCTTTACAATTCGTGACTCAACAGGAGAAGTTGAACCAAAATCATGCTAAATGGGTTGAATTCATGCAGAATTTTACTTTTGTGATTAAGCATATTTCTATAACTGCTAACAAAGTTGTTGATGCTTTGAGCAGGAAATGTTTGCTTATGCAGATATTTATAGTCAAGACTTTAGGTTTTGATAACCTCAGAGAAATGTACAGGGATGACCCAGATTTTAAGGAGGCATATGAGGCATTTGAGAATCCAGTTCTCAGGGACAGAAGCCAATGGGTTGAATACATGATCCAGGATGGGTTATTATTCCAGGGAAATCAGCTATGTATTCCAAAATTCTCCATGAGGGAGAACCTCCTGAAGGAAAAACACAGTGGAGGATTGGTCGGACACCTCGGTCATGATAAGACATTCTCAAAGTTGAATGGCTCATATTTTTGGCCAGGGATGATGACAAATGTTAATAAATTTGTGGACAAATGCAAGATTTGTCAGCACACAAAAGGGAAAAGGCAGAACACATGGTTATATCAACCATTACCCATACCAGAAAGACCGTGGGACACAGTGAGCATGGATTTTATATTGGGACTACCAAGAACACAGAGAGGCTATGATTCAATCTTTGTGGTAGTCGACATATTTTCAAAAATGGCACATTTCATACCATGCCAGAAAACCAGTGACGCAACTCATATTGCGAACCTATTTTTCAAGGAAGTCGTCATACTTCACGGCCTTCCAAGGAGTATCGTGTTTGATCGAGATACCAAGTTCGTAGGGCATTTCTAGAGGACCTTATGGAAAAAGATGGGGACAAGGTTTTCTTTTAGCTCAGCATATCATCCTCAAACGGATGGGCAGACAGAAGTCGTGAACTTCTTGGGAGATTTGTTGAGGAGCTTAGTGACTGAACACCACAGTCAATGGGATCACATTTTTCCATAGGAGGAATTTTCTTATAATGATTCGCTTAACAGAAGCACAGGGCAGAGTCCATTCCAGATTGTATATGGAATGCAGCCAAGGGGAGTTTCTGAATTGAAAGATTCGGAACAAAATGAATTCAGGAGTGCTAGTGTAGAGGACTTTGCAGAAGGAATGAAGAAGCTTCACAAACGAGCCAAGGAGCGATTGCAGAGTTCAAGTCAAGAATACAAGCAGAGAGTGGATCAACACAGACGAGAACTTAAATTTGAAGTTGTTGATCTGATTCTTGCAAATGTGAAGAAAGAGAGGTTCCCAAGGGGAACATATAACAAACTGAAGATGAAAAATATTGGACCATGCAAGGTCATAAGGAAATTTGGGGCAAACGCATATGAGATTGAATTACCCGATGGGATCGAAATCTCACTGATATTCAATGTTGCGGATTTGTACCCTTACAGAGCTGAAGAAGCAGGAGAAGAGAACGAACAGAAAGAGATTCAATGGACAAAACAAATGCCTGTAGTTGAAAAGCCACAGATGGAAGGCATAATTGATTAAAGGATTAGCAAAAAGACCAGGAGAAAAGAGTATTTTGAATACTTGGTCAGATGGAAGGGACATCTAGTTGAAGATGCTCGTTGGGAAGATGAAGTAGAAATTCATAAGCATGGACAGACCGTGCAAGAGCTCATGAATAGGAGTTCATGAAAATTTTCAAGCGAGGGAGTATGATGCATGAGCATTGTAAGCAGCTAGCCAAGCAAGCATAAAGGCGGAAGACAGCTGGAAAAGCGCAGCACACATTTTGCACATTTTGAAATGTTTTTGAAAAATTAATGAGCAGAGATTAATGTAGTAGTTAAAGGAAGTGTACTTGCATGTTGTAAAAAGATCTTGAGCGATTTGCTCGCATCTGTCGAATGTAATAGACATTAAGTCTGTTTAATGAAAGTAGGTAGATTTAAATTAAGAGATTAGACAGTTTTAGAAGCGTAGGAGGGAAAACAGATATAGACACCCTCACCCTTGTATTATTGTATCATGAGAATAGAAGAAGGAGAGTTTTTTTTAAGCTGAGAGTTGTAGCAGAGAGCTATAGAGAAGAACCCATGTACAGGAGCACTTGAGTTAATATATGAAGCTTTGAATCAATTTTCATGGTGTTATGATGCTTATTGTTTACATTTTTTGAATGGTATGCTTACAGTGGTTTTATTCTCTCTATTTATGCATTTGTTTCAATGTCGTGTTGAATGTGTGATTTCATGTTAAGTATATGAAGTCTGAGAGAGGATAAGAATGAGTTTCAATTGTTTCTCATCCTGAGAGTTCCTTCAATGAGTGCAGTGAAACGTCCGCAAGGTGTGCGTTGACAAGAGTCTGAGTTTTATCTCAGAAAGCTCAAGAGAGATACCGTTGTTCTCATACCAGCAGAAGTACAGGTGAAGTACAGAGTCGTGCAAGGTGTGCGCAGGCTAGTTGAAACCTTAAAAGTTATCAACTAAGGTGAAGGTGGAAGGACTATNGCAAGGAGTGGGAGTAGAATTCCTTTTGGGGACTTGAGTTTGCAAGTGAAAGCTCAGGAGGGATAGTACCTTTGAAGTGTTCAAAGGGAGACGAGAGTTGAAAGCATCTCATAAAAGACAAGTTCAGGAGGGAGACCACCGATTAGTCTCGCAGAAGTCATTGAGGAGTGAATTGGGCGGTCAGAATTCTCCGAGGAGAACTCGCGAAATCACGAGGACCATAGGATCCAGAGGAGCTACAAGGTGGTTAGGAGTTGGACGAATCTGCCACCCTGACATCAAGAATCAACGTGAATCATTGATCGTGGTATGTCTGAGCCGTAAAATCATTTCGGGAATTCGGGACCCGTAAGTTGGGAGTGCAGGTCAAAACCCTTGGTCACTCAAACTCTCGGTTCGCGAAAAGGATAATCAAGTGTGAAATTTTGGTATTTTGGGGTTCGGCATACTGGGAATCTTGATGATAAAGAGCCAAGGCGCTTAGCATTGAAAATCCTGAAATCGTGAAACATGACGTGCCTTGGGGTGAATTTCAGGATTTCGACATTTCGACACTTCGGGTGTCGAGAAGTAGAAGAGGCAGCGATCTTTGGAATCGAGATTTTCAAACTCCCGGTTCGCAAAAAGCCAAAAGATCCAAAGTCGTCGGATCGTGGATCTCAGTCGTAGATCACGTTAGAGGCGAGGTTTCGGGAATTCAGAGATCGGAGTTTTGGGAGGTGAGGAACCTTTCTGCTGTGGATTTCTCAAGTCGCGAAATCCCGAAGAGTGAAAGGAAAAATTCCCGAAAACATTGAAGGAGCATAGTCGTGGGCCCAATCTGGTTTCGGGGTTCCAGGAGTCAAGAGACAGAGTTGCATGTCAACGCAACTCCCGAAATCGCAAAAAGGAAAAAGTCGAAAGGTGGGTCCTAAGCATTAATCGGAGGATACGTGCGACGAAAGTCAAGGGAGTGGTCAAGCTTCAGGGAAAATCCTGAAAGACCTTCGATCTCGCCAAAAGGGGAAATTTCGGAAATCAAAAAATCAGATGGGAAAAGGAACGAGTGTTGGTCGATCACTCAAGTTCCGAAAAGCCGAAATAAGTGGCAACAAGGGGCGTGTGTTCGATGCATTGAAGGAGTCAACCCTCGTTGATTTTTTGGGTTTCAGAGGTTGAAGAGACAATTGGCTCGACAACAGGATTCGCGAAATCACGAAATCCAAAATCTCGAAAGGAAAAGAAAATCCCCGATCATATTTGTTGGTCAGTTGTGGAATACACCTTGTGTGTGTGGTATTCGCTGTGGGGAAACCAAAGAGTCAATCTGAATCAGGGGAAGATTTGGAACGATCCTAAGACCAGGAGGTCGCGTAGAACCTGTTGAGGCAGGGGGTGTTGCATCAATTATTTTACCTTAAAAATTGCCAAAATTTTATACAAACTATATAAAATCCTTAGAAATTTGAATTTTTTTATAAAAATATCGCCAAACATTTATAGTTGGCATATGAAGGATTTGTAAGATTCGCTAAGGTTACTACATTTTAAAATAAATTTTCATCCTTAAAATCATCCCTGAAATAGACTTCACTATATGTCTGTGAGTTTGTTGAGTTGTTATAGGTTCTTAGGCTAAATGCAAGGAGTGCATGACATAGTGGTGGAAACTCTGTGAACCAGTGCAAGGAGTACGCATCTGATTTTCAAATCGAATTTAGAAGAGAATATGTCAAGAGGGTACACAGGGATAAATACAGACCCAAGGATATCCTCAGAGTTACTGAATACTCTGGAGGAAGGACTATGCAGAGAAGGCACAGAGGAAAAACCTAGAGTTACTGAACACTCTGAGGGAGAGGCTCTGCAAGGAGTGCATTGAGCAAGCACCAGGAGTGTGCAGGAAGATTACTAGAAAATATTCTAAGTTTGAATCCATCTGAAGGCCAAGCAAGTGCAAGGAGTGAACGAGGGAGACGAACTTGTCTAAGTTTGAAATCTCAAGAGAAAGAGAGAAGAAAGTTCCAGGAGGGCACTAGAAAATATTTTAAGGAAGTGGAAGGGTCGAGCCCCTTTGAAATTCTAAGTAAGTCCCAAAGCTCATAAGAGATAGCGCAAGGAGTGTGAAAGAGTCAGACTTATTCCAAGTCTCAAAGCTCAGGAGGAGAAACGCAGACGAGAACCATAGTCATTGGGCTCACAGAAGGATCAAAGGTCGAATCCCTCGAACACTTGAAATTTTCCAAGTTCAGGAGTCATCCAAGCTAAGGCCGGAGAGAATTTACAACAACCGTCAGATCTTCTTTTGGAGGAAGATATATGAACCGTTCGATCTACGTCCATACATCAGAAGGAATGTGTCGAGGAGGAGAACAGATCCCAACCATTGGATCTAAGCACGAGGGATTGACATTCGTCGGATCTAGGTAAATTACACTATACGTATGTCCTTTGAAAGTGCACAGGAGAGTGGACTCGCCGAAGTCCCGAAGCCCTGAAGTGGATCAAAACCGTCCATCGTCTAGCGAGACAGGTGGAAAAATATCTGGAGGTCTGGAGCAGAGGCACTCTAGGAGAATCTAGGTGAGTAGAGGCATTTGTTTTATTTTATTTCTCCGTGATCCTTTGTTTCTAACACTGTCTGGTTTGAACAGATGTCAATGTTATTAATTACCCAGGGTTCATATGATCTCGCATGAGCTGGTGATCTACAGTTCCTTTCTACCCTAACATCTTTCCCATGTCATTCATAATACTCATATCATGTATGCTTCATGTGACCAAGGATATGGTTGTCATTTATTTAAGTCTTAAACGTGACAATCGACATTCGCATGCTTGGTTGTTCACATCATTAGTCTTTCGATGCTTGAAGAGACAAGGCAGTTATTAACTTTCATACAATAATAACTGATTTGGTCTAAATTTGTCGTCTATTTATCTAAGGTTTCCTATATTGTATTATACTTCTTCTATTCTTCAAGGATCTTATATGTGTGAGAGGTAAGGTTGAGTGATACATGTATAGGGGAAGCATTGTCCCTTATTGTTAGTAGGCAAGCTATAAGCATATATCAGTGGAGCAAGTTTGCAAGAATGAGAGCAGGTTTATGGGAATTGAGTTGGCGCTTGATTAATAGTGAACCTTGTGTTATGCACAGGGAATCCATTTAGCGAATTCTCGGGCTATGGGGTTTCGACATCACATTATCTGATGTGTAAATGTTTAGGTCGGGAAAAACCTACGAAAGGTTTCCCATGAAGATTCTTCTAAAATAGAATGGGCATGTAGTCTTTGGGTTCATGGGTGAGTCTTCAAAAAGATATTCTTTAAAGGTTTCGCTCGCAACATTATCTCGAGAAGATTTCACGGTGTTTTGGGGTCATCGGTTCACAACGAACTTTATAATGAATGAGTCTACACATATAAGTACCACAAAGGGTGGGGCACTCTACGGTAGGGTCTACAGGACAAGTCATGTGGCATGCGGGTACACGGGTCTTCAAAATATTATGGCTTAGGATTCTTTGGGGCCTCCATAAGGGCACGTGCACATGTTTTAAAGGTAATTCTTGTGGCTTTGTGGGTCGCGGTAATGGGTAGATGTAGGTGATATTGTTTTTAGTGGACGGTTCCATCTCTGTGGGTGTGAGACAATGAACACAATTCAAAACAGTATCCTTGTTAATGGTCCTCTAATTTCACAGGAGGACTTGCATACTGTTAGTTTGCATAATTATGTTCCTTCACAGGTGATCTTGCTACTCTTCGATCTACAAGATTTTCTATTTTTACTCCTATTAGCGATGTTTATTCTTATTTCATAATTGAAGGTGTCATGTTACTCCGAAAGACAGAGGAGTCTACTCATTCTGCGCAGACAGAGGAAAGTGTGAGTGCATATTTTATACAAATTTTCCCATTCAATTTCTATTTGTTTTCAATTAAATTAATCTGACTAAACTATGCTCATAAAAATTGAGCTCCCATCAGTGTGCCACATGGTAGGCCCTTTTCCCTATTTCAAATGTGTTCATGTAAAATACAGTGAGGTTTGGATCTTTCATGCAGGTAAGAGGCAATAGCAATTGTCTGATGTATTCAATTTATCCCATATGTTTGGAGAGTGACAGTTTGTAAAAATAGAGCATTCCTTCCTGATTAGATTAGAGATATTTTTGAGTAACTGTTATAACCCTAAATTGCACCACACGTGCTTACCTAGCATCAGGCCAACTCATATCCCTTCTTTGCCAAAACTCTGTTGAACAACTCTTTGAAAATCCTCTTGTGTCAAGGCCCACGCGCCCTAACCC
>SNQJ01S0249161.1:0-11088 GCA_010110895.2 Picea sitchensis | reverse complement strand
AACCAATAATCCTCTATATTATTGTAGAAGATGTCATACTCCAAAGTCCCTTGTAACCCTCTTGGTTGCACTTGTATGTTTAGCATTTGGAGTTATCAAAAGATTGGAAATATAGTTGATTGCAAAAATCAAACCCATTTGGGTTGCTATAAGATGGATCAAGTTTCCCACTGACTATATTTACACATAGTCATTAGATAGATTTGATTCAATGTTGGAAGATAATTTCAACCCAATTCTATTGGTTTAGATGTTGCCATGCAATTTTCCATGTGAAATCTCCCTAACAAAATTTTAGAATGCTTAGTTTGAGGACAAGCACACAACTAAAATTCTACCTCTAGGAAACAATGTAAGAGGCTCACATCATCAGGTCAAAATCTATCCACAAAATGAAATTAACCTCGGAATTGCACTGACCTCACTACTTATTATGACTATATCATCCACGTACACCACCAAAATCGCTTTATCATCACTTGTTCTTTTGATAGAGAGATTTGGATTAGAAGATCTTTTGCTAACTCCAAATGCTATGTGATTTTTGTTAATTTATATATACTATGCTCTTGAAAGCATGCTTGACCCCGCAAAGATCCATCACCATCTTGTACACTAGATGATCTTTACTTGCCACTTTGAATCCTTAGGGTTGATATAGATATCATTCCTCCTCCAAATCTCCATCCTGGAAGAGACTCTTTACTAATCCCATTTGAGCACATTACCTAGAGCCAATGTTCTTAGAACACATTGGATTCGGTTTAGATTAGTTAGGCTGAAATATGGTCTAATTCTCAAAAAAACCAAGTCAAGACAGGTTCAGATAGTTTATTTTCTGAATTGTTTGGTACAAATAAGAATCAGTCAAATCAAGTTGTTTCAATCTAACCCTCGGGCCACCAAAACATGTAGAACCAAAAAAAAGGTGCCCCCCTCCCAAACCCTATTCCATTTTTATAATGCTAGTTATTAATTCCTCTAGATCTAAAAAAAATATAATGTCACCCCTTTGCTATTTGTCTCACACTCTTCTCATTGATCATTTGTGAATATTTGGAGCTCTCGTAAGGAGTGTTGATTCAAAAAGAGTTGATTGAACCTTTGTTTTTTTATATTTATTTGTGCTTCTTTTGTGTATTTTTTTCTATCTATTGTTGGTACTTTATGTTATCTTTTGACTCCTATTCGCTTATTTTCATCACCAAGAAATAGCCCACATAGATGATTCCTCATGTAGGTATATGAACTTGTCTAAGTTGCTTTACAATGGGGCATGGAAATTTAGTGGTTCACTCCCTTTCCCTCCATTAGGCCTTGCCACATACTTCCACAAGGGTGTTAAACTCTCATTTTCATTCTCATCATCATTGTAAACTTTATCATCCCCTTTCTACATCCTCCTTCTCTCCATCGTATGGGCCATACTCTACTTTTTTCCTCCTTGTTGGTATTTTAGTTTCCATTAACACCATCATAATAAAAAGTAGTGTTCCACAAGGATGTGTCCCCCAAGTTGGGGGTCGCATTCCCCATGTTTCCCACGCTCCCGGGACGGGGGGACTCCTGGGGGGACGTTTCCCCACGTCCCCTTTTTGGGGAGATATGGGGAGACGTAGGGGGAAACGACTCCCCAAGGTGAGGGACGAGTCTCCTCAAAAGGGGGACTCCTAGGCGACCCCCTTTAAAAGGGACTTCTGGACATCCTCCCTTAAAAAGGGGGGCTCTTGGGCATCCCCCCTTAAAAAGGGGGACTTCTGAGCAACCCCCCTCGAAAGGGGGACTCCTGGACATCCCTCCCAAATTTTTGCCTAATAAGGCTTAAAAAACAAAAAAAATAATTTAAAAAGAAAAAATTATTATTTATTATTTTTGAGTTTGAGTAATTCTAATTGACAATTTCAGACTTTAGTATCTACTATTTTGCTTGGTACTAATTAGAATCTAGAATGATGAATGATGAATTTAAATCAATGTATCAATATTTTACTATTTATGTTTCAACTTTCATTTTTGATTTATGAATCAGCACAATTCATTATGAATTTGAATTTGAATCATGTTTAATAGTTTACGTCATTTACAAATTTGAATTTTCAATTTACTAATTTAGTAGTATTTGGTATTTTACAAATGAATTTGCATGGGCTGAATTGTTAATGTTGAGATTTTATCATTATTATTTTTATTTTAAAAATTTTATATTTATATTTTTTATATTATATGTGTGATGTTCGTTAATGTTTGGTAGTTGTGGGAGGTACTTTCCCTCCTAGACGACCTATCTTAGACGAGAAGAAGATTTTGGATGCAAGAGAACCATTGAACAGATGTGGAAATACCCCAGAAGAGAAGTTGGCCCAAAAGAATAAAGAATAATGAAGTGACACCATCCGAGAGGAGAAGTTGACCTAGTAAAGAGGTCAAGAAGACTATAAATACAAGGTGCCTTGGCTCATTTGATACACTCACTCACACACTCTCATCCAGAGAAAAGGAAGGCGCAAGTCTAAGGAAGGTGACGCAACAATTGCAGTAGCAGAAGTTTCTTATTGTTCAGTCTTTGTGGTAACTCTCTCTTGTGTGCTACCCATGGTAGAGATGCGATACTCTTGTATGGTGTTGCTACTGCAGCTGGAGTGGTATTTCTGGTTGTTTCTTTAGCTAGCCATTGTGCTAGGGTTTATATGTTGGTTCATAGTTGGACTTGTTTGCACATAATCTCTCTAAGAAAGGTTGCCTAGGTTTTTCCCCCATTTGGGGTTTTCCTAAGATAAATTTGTGTGTCTTCTTTTGCTTGTTACTGCTGCTCTTATTTTCAGTACATGATATAAATGCTAATGTGAAAGAAGATCTAAATATACCGGTAAACCTGAATGCTCTGTAAAGTTAATGAAAATCTAACAATGTCCCCCTGTCCCCCATTTCCCTAAAATCCCTAAAATTTGGGGGTACTTCCACGTGTCCCCCCTGTGCGTCCCCTCACACTCACGTCCCCCGATCTCAGAGTCTTGGTGGAACATTGATAAAAAGAGAAAGCATGCACCAAATACCCATGCTTCTAGAGAATACCCTGCAATCGAGTAAGGGAGAAGAATGAATGGGAAAGATTAGGAGAAGCGAACGTTCAACATCGAAAACCTACATGATTACAAGAAATTTAAATAAGCAAGCAATAATAAGGAGAGAGATTACTTTTTCAATGCTCTAACAATTGTTGAATGTAACTATTGTAGTCGTCAATCTCCCCTCCAAGTGCTCACAAATTTTATCCTTAACAAATAGCAAGAAACCTATTCAAAACACTCGCAAAGATGAGTGAAGTGAGTGATATAATGAGAGAAAATGGAGTGAAAAAGAGCATTTATCCACTCATAATTCCTAGCCATGCACTTGTGGCCTATTAGGGCCTTCTCTTAGGCCTCACATGCAAAACAAACAAACAAAAGAGGCAAAAATTATGGGAGCATTTCATTGGGTCGTGGGAGCGATATTTTATTAAACTGGAACACTATGGGATTCCACTTCTTGGAGTGCTTCCCACAACACCAGGAAGTGCTCTCTCTTTCCCAGGATCATTCTCTTGAAAATGGGTCCATGGTAGGTTTTCTCTAAGAGTGGACTTCGAGATTGATGATGTTTGGGGCGAGGGGAGAAGGGTGATCCCTTGTAGCATAGGGTTGCACATATGTACACAAGGGCACATGCATTGAGTAAGTCAAATATATGCACACGTTGTGTTTGTATGCTTTGAGGTTTCTAGGGGAGGAGTTGATTTGTAAATTGTCGTGGATATTCCTTTGGATAGTGCATCATGAGAGATCTTACAAGTAGTTGCAAAATATTTTGAGGTATTCTTTATTATGTAGTGTTTACTTATAATTAAAATGTAATATTATAAGCACAATACTAAAATGATCACACCATCCACACAATGAACACAAGAGGTTCCATGGGAACTCTAATATGGGAAAGCCTAGNCAAAATATTTTGAGGTATTCTTTATTATGTAGTGTTTACTTATAATTAAAATGTAATATTATAAGCACAATACTAAAATGATCACACCATCCACACAATGAACACAAGAGGTTCCATGGGAACTCTAATATGGGAAAGCCTAGCTAGAAGGTGAGGACTATGACTTGTTATTTTATTCTCATATGTAAATTACAAATATGAAGAAAGATGGACTCACTATGAAGTTGCAATAGACACTGTGGCCTGAATCGTTGTTACATGGTATTATTTTGTGCTTCTCATAATATCCCACTCCTTTGCACTGCTCATATGTGGAACAAAAAATCAATTTAATCAGAACAAAACCCCTTCCCTTCCTTGCGGCTCAGTGTTTAATGTCCTAATAGCCATTTAGTTTTAGGTTTTTTGCATGCCTCAACTATTGATTAAGGTTAGGGTTTTTTACCCTTTAGAATATTCTTGAAAGAGATGACATGACTAATGCCACATGAATGAGTAATGGGAGCCGATGTGGCATCCAACTTGGTATTGTGATAATCAAAGCATAGGTCAACTTGTGGGGGGCATAACTTATACAAAGTTTAATTGAGGTGGTCTTTGGATCATTTGAATGATCTCAACAAGTAGAACAACGTTGGACAATTGGGAACTATGTTTGCAAAGTTTTGACCCTAAAACTGAGCTTTTAATTATCGAAATTGGCTTTGAAATATTTAGGACACCAAATCTCCAAAATAAGATGTGCCCTTAAAATGGACCTTACAATTCCATGGCTCAAATTTTTCCTCTCAAAAAGTACCAAAACAAACAACAAATTATATAGTGACCCATTTTGCATTATACTTCCCCATTTTAGGAGGCTTGTGTTCCCCAAAAGATTTTATGGAAGGAGATATGGAAATATTTCCTCAACCTTCTCCTTATAGTACCACTTGGCCTTCCTTGCAAGTTGTACTTTTAATCTAACTTGCCATAGTTCTTGTTTCCCTTGTTTGGTTGTTCTAAACTAGTGTTGTTGGGAGCACCTTCCCAGGGGTTGGTTGCTACCCCCTTGGAACCACGCTTTGAGCAGGAGTGTCTAGGGAGCACCTTCGAGCAGGAGCATCTAGGGAGCACCCCTGATAGCACACTTTGAAAATTCAAGACATGCTCCAAGGAAGCCTTGGGATGCTCCTTGCCAATGTGGGGAGTGTGGTGCTCCCTCGGATGCTCCTCGTGATTGTGGGGACTGTGGCGATCCTTTAGTAGGGAGTGTGCTCCCTAGGTGCTCCTTGTATACATTGAACCATGATTATGGTTTTTTAGTAGGTTTGACCAAAAACGTTGGCAATTAATGGTAATGTTAAATTCTTAAAGTAAAAGTTGACTTAAATTTTTAACATTACCATTAATTGTTTCGAATTGTTTGAGAGTGGTTCCAACCTCATCAAACTTCATATGGAGAAAATATAATTTCATATCCCATTTAAAATTCAACATTCTTAACAGTTTTCAGGTTTTCAGGATTGATGGGTTTACAACATTTTCATTGGATTCTATCATGCATGAGGGTATGTGATTGGCATTTAATCAAGAGCACCAAGCCCCTTATGTACCCCATTGTTGGTGGTGTTTATTGTTGAATTGTTTTGTCATGGCCTTAGCAAAAATCTACCCTTCACACAAACCAAAATCATTGATTAGGAATGTTAATACTTTTCTACCATATTTTAAGGCTTGAATTGTTGATGTTTTGGCAACTTCGAAAGTCATTCACCAATAAGAAACATTGACGAAACCCTGGAAACCCTTGGAAGAAGTCCAGTATGAAAAGTTGGCTCCTCTATAAGAAGACATATTAATTTATTGTAAAATAATATTATTTTGATGTAAATTTGGCCCCAATATAGGCTCAGGTCACCCCAGGCAGAAGTCAACATAAGATTATAAATAAGAGGCGCCTAGGCCTCATCCTATTAACACAATTTGTCCTCTCATCAAGGAAGTTTGCTAATGCAGCCAGGAAGCCGAAATTTCAGCAACGAGGTGTTCTATACTTGGTTTTGAGCCTTTGGGCTAGGATTTCTCTCTCTTCTAATGGTGCACCACCTTGCTCATGTGATATGTGATAAGAGCACTCTCTTGTGCTAGGGTTTCTTCTTGTATTAATGAGAGCACACTATTGTGCTAGGGTTTCTTCATTGTATTGACATTGTATTTGGTTGACGGATCTATATTGAAGAAGTTATGTTGCGTTTTCTTCCCCAAGAGGATTTCCCATGATAAATCTTTGTGTATATTGTGAATGTCTTTCTTTTAGTGATCCTCGTGCATGCAGTTTATTCTAATAATTAAAAGTAAAAGAATTATGAATACTCTTAACTGCTTAAGAAAAATATCAACATGGTATCAGAACTACCCTGAAAGAGGCCATTTTCACAATCTAGAGGAACTCGTTGGGCAAGATAAGACCTCAGAGAGGCTCACCTAAGAAGGGTGCATCTTTCCCCCAAATCAGATCTATAAAATTTGAAAGTTGAAAAAGGTTTCCTCATGAAACCCTATGTCAAGGCATTTGGACATCTAAAGGATGAAGTTGGAGCAGACTTTTGAAGAAAGGAGGTCGCCTTGGCATAGCGCACTCACTGGGAAGGTAAAAATTTCAATCTTTTGTCATATTATCAAGATCCCGGGGCAAAATGACTTCCAGCACCAAGCTTGATGAAAAGCTTGAGGGTGTTGATAACTTCTGAGCATGAAAATATAGAGTGATACTCATTCTAGAAGAAAATGATCTAGAAGGCTTAATTGAAAAAGAAGTTGAAGAGCTAGAGCGCGATGAAGCTAAGGCAAAGCACAAAAAGAAACCGGTTAAAGCAAAGAGGATTATTTTGGAATATATCAAGGATCACTTAATCCCTTGTGTCTCATCATTGAAGACTCCAAAGCAATTGTTTAATGCTTTATCCCGACTATATGAAAGAAAGAATATCAACCGAAAGATGACATTGAGGACACAACTCAAGAATGTGAAGATGAAGAACTCAAAAACCACTCAATCCTACTTTATGCGGATATCTCAAATCAAAGAACAGCTTGAAGCCATTGGAGACACAGTTGAAGAAGTTGAGCTAGTAATGACTACATTGAATGGTCTGCCAAGGTCTTGGGAATCATTTATTTAACGAATTTGTTCAAGAATAAAT
Organism: Picea sitchensis; assembly: GCA_010110895.2. NCBI lineage: Eukaryota > Viridiplantae > Streptophyta > Pinopsida > Pinales > Pinaceae > Picea > Picea sitchensis. The sequence continues at coordinate 3,922 of SNQJ01S0249161.1, read as the reverse complement.
CTAACAAATTTTAGCAGGCTATGGGAAGATTTCACTCAAGAAGAAGCTAGATTGGCAACAAGAGAAGAAAAGTTGGGTGATGACAAAAATCAAGCACTAGGAGCACATGAAAGAAAAGGAAAAAGTAGGAAAGAGGTTCATCCCCACAGGAAGTTCCAAAGGTCACAAAAGACACCAACAAAATCAGAAGGATTATTCAAGTTACAAATGCTATAGTTGACAGAAGATGGGACACATTGCAAGAAATTGTCCTCGCATAAAAGATCAAATCAAAAAAGGTAAGAATAAAAGACATAATGATCATGACGTAGAAGACGATGATCCTGCTCAAAAAATAACAAAATAATATGATTCAAGTGAAGAATCTGTTTTTATATCATCTCTTACATGGTCAATCACTCGTGGATGTGACACATGGCCTGTTGATAATGGTGCTTCTAAGCACATGACCAGTTACAAGGATTCTTTTTCAAATCTAGTTCAAAAGGATTCACCTCATAAGGTGAAGCTCGATGATGACTATCAAGTATCCCATTAAAGGGGTAGGAGAAGCCTCCTACAGGTTGGATTTCGGATAGCCTATGAATATGAAAGATGTTCTGTATGTACCTAGTTTGAAGAAGAATCTCCTTTCCATGTTAGCATTGGATGAGAAAGGATTCATAATTGCTTTCGTTGATGGTGAATTTCTTATGTGGCCAAGAGGAAAGTCTATTGATGATGCTATTGTGATTGGTGTTCAAGAAGGAGGTCTATACAAATTAAAGGGACACTCAAACTCAACATTAGTTCACAATACAATAAATCCGAGTGAGCTATGGCATAGAAGGTTTTCTCACATACATTACAAAGCATTATCGATCATGAGCAAGATGGTGACAGGTTTTCTAGAGATTCAGGTGAATCATGATGGTATATGCAAGGGATGTGCACAAGGAAAGAACGTGAAGAGTTTGTTTCCAATCAGTGACAACAAAGCCAAAGGAGTTTTGGACATCGTGCACTCAAACGTGTGTGGACCGATGACAACCACTTCACTTAGCGGATATGCATATTATGTTTCATTTATTGATGATTTCTCATGTAAAACATGGATTTATTTCTTGAAAGCAAAAGGCAAAGTATTCAACAAGTTCAAGGAATTCAAATCCCTTGTAGAAAATCTTTTTGAAAAGAAGATAAATATTTTAAGGTCAAATAATGGAGGAGAGTTCACATCAGATGACTTCAAATAATTATGTGGAGAAGTTGGGATTAAGAGGGAGCTCACTACTCCCTACAATCCTCAGTAGAATGGTGTGCCAGAAAGAAAGAATCAGACGATAATGGAAGCAGTAAAGGCTATGATTCATAATCAATATTTACCGATGCATCTATGAGCAGAAGCAGCCAGAAATGTTGTATATGTGCAGAACAGAAGTCCTCACCATATACTTGGGAACAAGACACCAGAAGAAATGTTTACAGGAGAAAAGCTAGAGGTCAGCCACCTGTGAATATTTGGTTGTCCAGTATATGTGCATGTTCCCAAGGATAAGAGATCAAAGTTGGATCCTTCAAGAAGGAAGGGTATATTTGTTGGATATAGTGAGACATCGAAGGCATATAGAGTCTACATCCTTGGTCACAAGCATATTGAGACTAGTAGAGATGTTACCTTCGATGAGGATGCATCCTTCAGTAGATCGAATCAGAATCATACATATGAGGTCCATGATGAGGAGCCTCAAGCCCCTAGGATTGCAAATACATATACAGGTAATGACGTTGTACCAAAAGAGCATGTTCCAGAAGATCATGATATGTCAGAACCAAAAAGACCTACATATCCACCCCGAGAGATGACTACAAATAAGAGAAGAACAGCTTGGGCTCAAGAGATTATTCAGGATACAGAGAAGTATGGTGCTCCAAACAGATCTTTTAGAGAAATTAAGAAACTGCGACCATATTCTAGTTACATGGCATTGTTAAGTGATATCATTGATGCAGAGCCTACTTGTTATGAAGAGGTTGCAGAGAAGAAAGTATGGATGGATTCCATGATTGAGGAGTACCAATCCATTATGAAGAATGATGTTTGGGATGTGGTTCCAAGACCAAAAGAGAAGTCAGTGGTGAGTTCCAATTGGATCTACAAGACAAAGCATTCAGCAGATGGCAGTGTTGTGAAGTGTAAGGCAAGATTCATGGCTTGTGGTTTCTCCTAGAAAGAAGGAATAGATTATGAGGAGACTTTTGCTCATGTGGCGAGATACACTTCAATTAGAGCTATACTTGTGATAGTTGTAGTACTGAAATGGAAGGTACATAATATGTACGTGAAGACAACTTTTCTGAATGGTGTAGTAGAAGAGGAAGTGTACATGGAGCAGCCACAAGGTTTCGAGACACATGGCAGGCAGACACATGTGTGTAGGTTGAAGAAAGTCTTGTATGGATTGAAGCAAGCACCCATGGCATGGTACGGTAGAATTGATAGTTTTCTGATGAGCTTGGGCTTTACCAAGAGTAAAGCAGATTCCAACCTTTACTACAAGGTAGTGGATGGTGGACCAGTGATATTGTTGTTATATGTGGATGACCTGTTTCTAACAGGGGATGAGAAGCTCATCGTTGACTGTAAGAGGAAGCTTGTTGCAGAGTTCGAGATGAAAGACCTAGGTATGATGCATTATTTCTTAGTTCTAGAGATATGGCAGAAACCGGATGAGATTTTCCTTAACCAAGGAAAATATGTTGTAGGAATCTTGAAGAGATTTGGAATGATGGATTGTAAAGCCATGTCTACACCAATGGTGACGAACCTGGATTTATTAAGTGATACATCTTCAGAGACAGTGGATGCCACCATGTATAGACAAATGATTGGTTCATTGATGTATTTGACGAACACAAGGCCAGATATATGCTTTGCGATGAACACATTGAGTCAGTATATGGTTAAACCTAGAAGTGTTCACTTGATTGCGGCAAAACACGTATTAAGGTACATGAAAGGTACAATTGACTATGGACTCATATATGTCTTGGATCGTGAGATAAGATTGCAAGGCTATGCTGATTCAGATTGGGCTAGTAGTATCGCAGATCGAAAGAGTACACCGGGATGTTGCTTTAGTTTGGGATTAGCTATGATCTCATGTCTCAACAAGAAATAGACTAGTGTGGCACTTAGTACAGCCGAGGCAAAATGTATAGAAACATGTTTATCTAGTAGCGAAGTTGTGAGGCTTCAGAAGTTGCTTACAGGGTTGTTTGATATCTAGTTAGAGGTGACTTGTATCTTTTGTGACAAGGAGAGTTGCATAAGTTATCTGAGAACCCTGTGTTTCATGACAATTCAAAGCATATCAAGATTAAGTACCATTATATCCGAGACATGGTGCAAAAGGGAGTTGTGAAGTTGCAATATATTGCCACAAAGGAGCAGATAGTCGATGTGTTGACCAAGTCTCTGTCAAAGATAAAGTTTGAGTATTTTAGAGACAAGCTTGGTGTGGTCTAGAAGGACTTCCCTCATAAGAGAGAGTGATGAGTTACAGATGTGATTCCAGGGGCAGTAGCATGCAGAGTGTGGAAGCATTGGGTAGTCATTCACGGGCACGTTACTGACTATGGCACAAGTAGGCCTGATCTCGCACAGGGTTAGGATGCACAGCCCTCGAGGCTGGAAGATGCCCAACTTTAAAGTTGGAGGACCAACCTATGTGGTTGGAGGATTCCTATCCTTGGGATAGATGGCTAGTGTGTGTACACAAGATCGCCTAACCCTTGTGGTTAGATGCCCAGTCATTGTGGGTGTTGGAGCCGCCCCTGTTTTTTCGCCTCACACAATTTTGAATATTCTGATGCTTGAGATAAAAAGTTGTTTTCTTTCCCTTTTCCTTCCAAAATCATAAAACTCTGAAAAAAAAATTGT
>SNQJ01S0249160.1:0-12900 GCA_010110895.2 Picea sitchensis | reverse complement strand
ATTGGGTCATTGATGTATTTGGTAAATACTCGACGAGACATTTTCTTTGCCGTGAATACACTAAGCTAGTTCCAGGTGGAACCAAGACATGAGCACTAGATAGCTGCAAATCATGTATTAAGATATATTTGTGGGACAATAAACTATGGCTTGATATATACCACATCCAATGATATCCAACTTCATGGACTCACAGACTCAGATTGGGAAGGAAGTGCAGAAAATAGAAAGAGCACTTCAGGTATGTGTTTCAGCTTGGCCTCCACTATGATATCTTGGAGCATCATGAAACAAAATTCTATCATACTCAGCACATTAGAAGCAGAGTATATGGCAACATGTGAAGCATGCACAAAAGCAATATGGCTAAGGAAGTTAATCTCTGATTTATTTGATCAGATTCTAGAATCGACCATAATACATTGTGATAATCATAGTTGTATAAGATTATCAGAAAATACCATGTTTCATGAAAGGTCAAAACACATTGTGATCAAATACTACTTTATTCGAGATAAAGTCCAAGAAGGAGAAGTAAAGCTCGAGTATATCCCCATAGATGAGAAGACAACAGACATCCTGACAAAACCTCTATCCGGAATAAAGTTTGCATATTTTCGAAAGAATATGGGGATCATGGAAATAACTCCCTTAGCTGAAAGGGAAGAAATGACTCTCTAGGTTGGGAGGGAGCACTAAAAATATTATTGAAGACATTTATTTTCGATATTGAAAAATAGCCTAGTTGGGCAGATTCTTTCCTGTTCGGAAAGTGGATTGAGATTTTTGACGGATAGCGATTTCCCATTGTGGTTAACATGGGAAATGGTCCAGATTGCTAATGTATCATAGACAGTGAATTCCCATTGTGGTTAACATGGGGAGTGGTCTAGGGAAGTCTCTCTTCTTGAGGGTTACTCAAGAATACCGGCCCACCCCGTCGGACAACAATTTCTCACTGTGGTTAACATGAGGAATGGTTCATTGTGGAGGTTGATACAAGACAGTCTTTTCCTCTTGTGGTTAATAGAGGAAATGGTCTGGACAGTCATTCATTAGGGTGTATTCATTCTCTCTAGGTTTCACTTTGTTTAGTGTCGGAGGAATGGCCCAGGGTGGGGAATGGTCTAGGCTCAGCAATAAGGGACAAGAATTCCTTAGGGAAGATTCATTCTCTCCAGGATACACTTTGTTTAGTGTCGGAGGAATGGTCCAGGCTCAGAAATCAGAAGCAATCATTCTTCCTTGTCTGAGAAGATTGATCGTTGATGTTCTACACTGAGTGAAGATATTCTTTTAGAGCTCACAGATGTGAGTTAAATATTGACCCAGATGATTCATTTTATATTTAATAATATTTTCTGTGCAGGTTGCTAACAGATGATTGTTATGGAGACTACCTGTCTCCTGACAGTAGAGATATGGTATTGTGGTGGATATGTTACATTGTTTGTGACTATGTGTCATGGTTTGAGTAGTTGTGTACTACCGTGGATAGACACAGTTGTGTTCTATCAATTGATATCGTACCATCTGTCATGGAGATTATTCAGTTGGATAATAATGACGATAATCATGATACTACTAGTTGAATGGTCTGTTTTGTTCTGAAGACCATACCTCCCTAGCTAGGAGGGAGGGTTGATATTATGGTAGCTTCGGGAGGTATGAAGCTCTATTGTGACCTTTGACAAGATTAGAATGTTCCAGAAGGAAGCAAAGAAATGAAGGAAACCCTAGACAAGAGGTCGGCTGCAGAAATATAATTAATATGAATTAATTAGTACCCGGAAGGAGAAGTTGGCCCAGGCAAACCTGCCAGAATTACTATAAATACAGGGCGCCAGCCTCTCATTATTCACATTCTTAGAATTGCAGAAGTCACTTGTGCGCACTGCAGTCTGACAGTTTTGTGCACAAGTTTTGGGGAAGGTGTTGCACCAGTTTCTGGGTTGGAATATCTTATCAACTTTGGTGCATTAGCCTTTCTTGGCTATTGATTTCTACAAGGATTCTTCTCTTTGTCAAGGTCAAGGTTCTCAGAGGGTGTCTTCAACCTATGGTTGGGTGAAGAGGGTATTTTCAATGGTAAAATGAGCACAATCCTTCATATTCTAACAGAAATCACTAATCTTGAGCATCAAAATCTATCCCAACTGTGGTCCAACTCCTTGTATCCCCTTCAGGAGGTACGTAGTGATCAATGTATAGTTGAAATCTCTTGGGATGCTCTCATGATTAACCGCGCCAGCCAAGGGCGGGATATAGGTAGGCAAGATCGATAGGATGATTTTCGCATTCACCAGGTCGTCACGATGCTTACTTATTTTCTCTATCGCAATTCAGGATGGCCTAGATCGATGTGTAGTCGACGAGGATGCTTGAAATCCTCTCGTTGACGAAGCTTATGCTCCTACAGACATGACCTTCTCATCCATAAGGTCTATTAGGATCTTTTCTATGAACTTCTCTAATGTGCTAAGGTTGTCCTACATGCAAGCTCTAGATCAGATATCTTGGATAAGTGAACAAATGCTCAAGGTAAACAAAGTGGTTGGCGAGGTCTCAAATTCACAACACGGTATCAAGCAGTTCTATATGGGCTCGGATAATCACAATTTGCAAAAGTGTTCCTGGTAAGACATTCGAAGGATTAAATAGACAATGTCATCATGGACTCCTCCAATGGGTAGGAATGCCTCAATCAATACGATTCCACCCGTTATGAAATCGTCCCAACGGTCCAATGGTGATCTTTCCGGAAATAAATTCCTTTCTAGACGTCCTGGAGCACCGTTCTAATGGTTGGAATGCCTCCAACAGTGATACTTCTTTTCCAAGTCGAAGTTCCAGTCTTCTCTATTATGTTATTCCGGTGAGGTTCAAGTTATGCAAGACTTCCTTCTGCAAAGTCCTTTCTGGAATCTCCTATAATTTTTCTAGCTTTGTTTTCTTCTTACTAATATTTCTCACTTTTTTCCCTGTGATATGCGTCTTTGGATTCCTCTTTCCATTCTTGTTCTTATCTTCTCTTATCATAGTAACTTCACACTGCCGGGTCTTTCATAGGGTTCGAAGGCAATACATTTTCTCTTACTGTTTCTGGAGTATATGTTCTTCTCTTCTGCATGGATAAGTTCTTTAAGACTTCTTGTCTTATTTCAATTTCGATAGCCAGGTCTCTAGCCCTTAGTTTCTTCGACTTTTCCTCTTGTTATTATATTTAGCGCGTTATTCTCCTAGCCATGAAATCCCTTAATTCTTTCTTTTCCTGTTCTATAGTTTCCTCTTCTTCTTTCCTTCAAATCTGATCTCTCTCAATCCAAGTCCTTCCTAAAAAAAGTGAAAAAGGAAAATTGTTCTCAACAAACTTAATGAACTCAAATTCCTCTTATGTCGATGTTCCATGAGAACTCATAGGTACATGAGTAAGTCTTCCACATAGGGTTATCAACTTTCCTTTAAACAATCCCATTCCTCCCAATGAAGGAATCATAGCAGGCTTTCCCAAAATTTCCCAAGTACTTTATGGCATAATGTTTACTTGTGTTTCTACATCCAATACACAGTCTATGTCGAAGTCTCCTATTGTTATTTCTATGCACTGCTTCTCTTTTAAGATCTCTAGTAAACTGATGTCTCTGTGATCATTCAGTGTTTCTTTCATCTGCAATAATATAGCCTTTGATTCTTTCTGGTTCTATAGTATATTCTTAGTCTCTTGACCTTCTTCATGGTTTTCTTGTTTCATGTTCATCTTCTCAACTTTAGCAATCATTCTAGGGAAATCCAAAACTTCATGACCAATAACTTTACAACAAACATAGATAGGGCCTATACTAGGGAATTCCTTATCAACATGTCCTGGTCTTCTGCAACTATAATAAAGAGTCAATCCCCTCTTTCTCTTAAATGATCCCCAACCTTTCTTGTACTGCACACTGGGATCATAGTGATGGACCTAGAAAAAATTCTTTCTAGGATCCTGCATCCACTTGTTAGTCCAAAAATTCTTTCTATACATAGGAATAACATATCTTTCATTAACTTGATCAAATCTATTCATATCAAATCTTCTTTCTTCTAGTTGTGCCCTAGTTTTTTAGACTAGTGCAAAATCTATCAAACATACCTAGATCCATTCTTTAGAAAAAAAAAATTCCACTTATCTTACCTTTATCATAGCATAAATCTTTAAAATGTTGCCTCTTTTCTTCAGATCTGGCTCACTTCTTAGCACATAGATTCATAAGTCAAGTAGAATATTGTGCACTACAACAACAGATCTACGCATAGAGCTTTCTCTTTTCTTCAGTTCCCAGCAATCATAGTTTCAGGTACCGAAAATGGAACCATCCGTTGGCACAGGGGAAGAACCAGGGTTCAACGCTTCAACAACGCACCAACAAAAACCTAACTACCGACCCTTTCGGCAACACCTACGAAGCAGATGAAGTCTCACCCGAGGTAGAGGCAGGGGGGGTTGTAGGACTCAAGTGTCTATGACCTAGATGGGAGACAGATCTGTGATCACAATACTTAACAGAGCACTTAGCAATTAACATTCATTAGTCTTTCAACCTTATTCACATCGCAGGTAAAAAACCTAATTACATAACATCACAATATTCATCAAGATCTAAATATATCTAACCATTCATCCGATAGCATCAAAGTAGATCTAGTATTCATTCACATATAAGGCACTAAGATGCTACATAAGATGCATCTAACATACATAAATATTACAACACTAAGCATAGATCACAACAATAACATATCAACCACATCACACAAAGCAAGCATAACACAGGATATACATGGTCCACGCTAGTGTGGGGCTATGTCCACCAACTCTTCTCTTCTTTATTAGGCTCTTCCAATCTTCTTACATGCAGCAATCCATAAGTCTAACCCTGCATAGGACAGGAGATCTGTGTGCGCCGCACCAGATCCTCCTTCCCCGAGTTAGGTCAGAGCACAAAACCTTACACAGTCTGTGCACAAAGCCTCTTACAATCACTTGCACTTAGCTCTGCAAGTCTTAACACACAGTATATACAAAGAAGATTACAAATACTTGCACTTAGAAACATACATCCACTACTACCTTTTACATTGTTTAGATCCCTATTTATACATTACAAATGGGGCCTAAACATGGGTAAACCCATGGGCCGACATCCCATACCCATTACATAAACCCTAAACCCAAAAATCCCGCAAAATGGGGAGAGATCCCGTGATCTCCGCTTCACCTGGGTGCTTCTACCAGCCTGTCGAAGTCCCAAAAGTTGTCAAACACAACCAAGGCTATCCAAAACTTGGTCTAGGGCCAACAAATAGTTTCGTGCAAATCCTTTGGTGGCTACCAATAAGCGACACATCATTTTCGAGTGGAGGCACCGCCCCCTTCAAGGTACAAATAAACTTCGATATTCCTATATTTGAAGGTCAGATAAACGCAGGTATTGTAGACAAGTGGTTGAATCTACTAGAAGGGTATTTTTCTGTCCATAACTTTTCGAATAGAGAATATATTCTTTTGCGCTCCTCAAAGTCGTTCCCCATGTTAAATATTCATGGGAAAATTTCTGTGAGAAAAAGGAAACAGATGAACCCTCATTATTTACAGTCATGGCCACCTGGGAATCCTTCAAGGATTCTATTAAGGAACAATACTACCATGTTGGAAGTTATGATGACTTCTATACCAAATGGACCACACTGTGGTAGGAAAGAGACCAAGCAGTGCAAGATTTCACAAATATATTCCGTAGCTTGCACACCAAGCTGGGTATAAAATATTCAGAGTGACATTTGGTGCTCTACATAGATACATCCATACCGAAATGAAATTTCTGGGCATCTCATCCTTGGGCGTGGCCTACCAATATGTCATCAAAATCGAGGAGAATCTCAAACAAAAGACGCAACAATTTGGGGATGGGAACCCCTCACAACAAAAGCCAAGAAAGGGAAACCCCAAACCACAAAACAAAGGACAGATAAAACATGGACAGTATCAGGACAACCATTCCAAGCTGCAAGAAAACAAGGACACTGAAAAGACAAAGAAAGATACCAGGAAGTGATGCAACTTCCATAAGAGCCCTTGGAATAACACTACTGACTGCTACTCAAAGAAGTCACTAGTGGACGAAGTGAAAGCCTCTGAATCAGATGTGGGTTTTGACTCTAAGTCAGAACTAGAAAGGGGAAGAAAAATCATTGATGCAGAACCCAGTGCCACTGTTTCTACTACCAAGCTCCAGCTTTGTGAACCAGACGAGCCAGAAGAAGGAGAGCACCTCTTCCATTCACAGATGTCTGTAAAAGGAACCTTGATGCTCTTCATCGTTGATAGCAGTATCCAGAAGAAACTCATCTCAACAGAGGTCGTCAAGTGGATGGCCCTGCCGACAATTCTGCACCCACAACCCTACACCATTGGATGGCTCTGTGAAGGAAGTGATCTCCACGTCAGCCAACAGTGTCGACTGTCGTATGACATCAAGCCTTTAAAATATGAAGTATTATGTGATGTTTCTCCTCTTGAAGTTTGTGATGTTCTTTTGGGACAACCTTATTTATGGAAACGTCATGTTGTATATGAGTTCAGGCCTTGTAGTTTTATTATTACTTTGAACAGCCTATTGATATGTTGTCAAAATCAAGAAAACGATTAGACAAAAGATGCGATAATCTAGCCCTCGTAACCCCTCACATCAAAAGAAAGTAAAGGGAATCCTCGACCCACAGAAAAAAGGATAGAGAAAAGAAGGACAACCTGAGGACGACCAGTCTAGGCTACAAGTAAGGAAGGACACCAGAAAGACTAAGAAAGATATCAGGAAGTGGTACGATTTCCATAAGAGCCCCTGGCATAACACTGGTGATTTTCGCTCAAAGAAATCACTCGTGGTTGAGGTGAAAGCCTATAAATTAGATGCGGGTTCCGACTCTGAGTCAGAAATAGAAAGGGGGAGATGGATCATTGACGCAGAACCCAGTGCCACCGTTGCTACCACTAAGGTATAGCTTGGTTAACCAGATAAGCCAGAAGAAGGCAAGCACCTCTTTCATTCACAGATGTGGGTAAAAGGCACACCGATGCACTTTATTGTTGATAGTGGTAGACAAAATAACCTAAACCCAGAAGAGGTCGCCAACTGGATATCCCTATCGACAATGCCACACCTCCAACCCTACACCATTGGATGGATCTTCCAATAAAGAGATCTTCGCATCATTGAACAATGTCGTCGTCATATGACATCAATCCCTTCAAATATTAGGCATTGTGTGAGGTTTCTCCTCTTGAAGTTTGTAATGTTATTTTGGACCAACCTTATTTATCGAAATTTCATGTTGTAAATGAGTCTAGGCCTCACAGTGTTATTATTACTTTGAACAAGAAATTGTATAGGATACCTAAAGTAGTCCCACCTAGTGCTATTTCCTTGATCTCTGCCAAGGAATGTGTTAGCACTGAGAGTCACCCTCGGTCTGCTAGAGGATAAGCCCAGTACCCATAAAAATGTAAATGGATTAAAATGGTTTGAGTAGGTGGATCAACAAGACTTTAAATAAAGGAAAGGACAACATATATCACTGCAGATCAGTTATAGACCATTGGGCTATGGAGTCATAAACAATATGCTCATTGAAGGCATTTAAGCTCCCTATGAGACAAAAGATTTGTATAATGATGGAGAGAATAATACGAGAATAACATAAAGACGAATATTCACTAATATGATATCCTCTCTACAAGGAGAATTTAGATGTGTCTGAATAGTAAACAATTATAAATAGGCAAGCTTACAACAGATCGTCTACTACATCAAGAATCTATCAATCAAACGAAAATTTTAATCCTTAAAATCAACAATACGTTCAAACAAGATGAAGAATAGAACAAACAACATAGAAGACAAATCTGATGAAACAACTATTATGAATCTTCAATAACATACAATTTACAACTAAATGTCCCTCCGGCTTGGAAACTGAAATATACAGTCATAAACATTTCTCAAAACCTCCTTCAGTCTTGGGCCGAACACCCCCTCTTTTATTATGTCATTCATCAGACAAATTTATAATAAAAAAACATAGACATATCTTGTTGCTTGGGTGCCTTTTCTCTAGTTTCATGTGTCTTCTCTTGTCTGTCTTGTTCCTTCTGTCAGAAGGGAACTCTAATCAGTATAGACCTGTAGGAAAAAATTCCCTCTATGGTGCTTCAAGATGGCAGTTTTCTGTCTCCTCAGCCAAACCCTCCATGCTTCCATTTAAGGGGGTAGTTGATGGTTCAACCACCGATCCTTCTTTCATTAACTAATTTCTCCTTGGGATCAGGATGAGGCCTAACACCTAGTTTTTCGCCACGCGCTCCTCTCAGATTGGACCCTATATAAGCCCGTGATTTTGGAAGCTGCCAAGGTTGGTTTGGATGCACATCAATCCAACCCCCGAAATCCACCACCAAATTCCACGTGCCTCTTTAGTTTTACAGTGGTTTCGATTGCAGAACCGCTCTAAGATTTTAGCGTTCGAGAACTTTATTTCCCCACAATGAAGTGTGGCCCTTGCTCTTGTCAAAATCCGTGATTTGGAGATGCCCTACTTTTTTTTCCACGCGCTTCTCTCGGATGGACCCTACATCAGCACGTGGTTATGGAAGCTATCAAGGGAGGTTTGGGTCAACACCGCTTCGACCCCCGCAATCCACCACCAACTGCCCCATACGTCTTCCGCTATACCATGGTTTGAATTGCATGACCGCTCTATAATTTTAACAATCGAGCATGTTCAACGATCCACATGGATATCGATGGCCACCCACCTTTTCCAATTGGCTCTAAACATCTTTCTAGCAATTTTGGTAACTTACTATTTTTATCCATTTTTCAGGTTCTGAAACTTCCAGAGCCGTTTTGAGTCCCTAAACAACATTGTTTGGGAAAACAAGGAGCAACATGGGAGCTCCTTCGTTGTTCCTCACACAAAATTTGTAGTCCTCAGATATATCCTTTTAATGAGGTATTGAGCACGTAAAACAAAGATCGTTTTCAAAAGTTATAACCACGGGAATTTGATGTACTGACTTACCCAAACGGGGCCCGCATGAATTTTGGCACTTCATCTCCTAGGGTTAGGTTTTTGGATGTCTATGTTTTTGACATTCCTATTTATTGTAAAAAGACCTTCAGAGCCTCATTATAACCATATTATTATGAATGAGCACATCCGTCACATCTCTTCTTGGAGATAAGACGCCACCATTCCATCAAGCTCGTTTTCAGCTGCATTTTACAGTTTCAACTTATTTCCTTATTGAATAGAAAACCATTTTTACTGTATCTCTATTATTTTGTGTTAAGCACCTATTAATAATTTGTAGTATTTCGTTCTACTCATAAAATCCAGATCAGTGGTATCAAAGTAGTCTACTCCTTGTCGTCTTAATGCATGTCCCTAATGAGGTCGAAGTACAAAGAGTTGGGTCTCGAGCTTGTTTCTCTTGAGGACAAAATCTCTCGGACGCCCAAGAAACCTCTCATGGCAAGAGAAAAGAAATATGATGGGACACGAGATCCTTTAAAAATGTTTCTTGAGAAAGCCCTCACACAATAGAGGAACGGGATGATGGATAGTGTTGGCATAGAGGCATACCCAAGGTTCAATGCTTCAACAACGCACCAACAAAACCCTAACTATCGGCCCTTTCGGCAACACCTACGAAGTAGATGAAGTTTCACTCGAGGTAGAGGTAGGGGGGGTTATAGGACTCAAGTGTCTACAACCTAGCTGGGACATAGATCTATGATCACAATACTTAATAGAGAACTTATTAATTAACATTCATTAGTATTTGACCCTTATTCACATTGCAGGTAAAAACCCTAATTATAGAACAACACAGTATTCATCAAGATCTAAATATATCTAACCATTCATCACATAGCATCAAAGTAGATCTAGTATTCATAAACATATAAGGCACTAAGCTGCTACATCATATGCATCTAACATACTTAAATATTACAACACTAAGCATAAATCACAACAATAACATATCAACCACATCGCACAAAGCAAGCACAACACAGGATATACATGGTTAACCCCAGTGTGGGGCTATGCCCACCAAATATTCTCTTCTTTATTAGGATCTTCCAATCTTCTTACATGCACCAAGCCACAAGGCTAACCCCACATAGGACAGGAGATATGTGTGCACCTTGCCAGATCCTCCTTCCTCAAGTTAGGTCACAACACAAAGACTTACACAATTTGTGCACAAAGCCTCTTACAATCACTTGCACTTAGATCTGCAAGTATTAAAACACAATATATACAAAGGTGATTACAAATAATTGCACTTAGCCACATACATCCACTACTACCTTTTACATTACTTAGCTCCCTATTTTTACATTACAAATGGAGCCTAAACATGGGTAAACCCATGGGCCTACATCCCATACCAGTTACATAAACCCTAAACCCAAAAATCTCTTAAAAGAGGGCGATATCTCGTGATCTTCGTTTCGCCTGGGCACTTCGATCAACCTGTCAAAGTCCCAAAAGTAGTAAAAAACAACCAAGGTTCTCCAAAAATTGGTCGAGGGCCAACAAGCCCCTAACAGTCACCTGTGACTCGTCCTGAGTCACTCTGATCTGGTAAATTCTGCTTCGAAGGCCTCGTGCTTGGTTCAAGCTTCCTTTACTTACTACTTCTCTAGAGCCTCCTTCCTAGCGAACTCCTGAATGACTGCCTCGGTGACAGGTCCTTCCAAGGATTGTTTCACTGTGGTGACCACTTGTTCCATCTTTGCACCTTGTCCCTCAATCTCCTAAAAAAGTGTGCAGGATTTGTCCTGTACCGACTGGAGTCTCTGGCTCAATTCCATTACTCTACTCTATATGGCATGGACCTGCTTCTAAACTATGTGTTGTTCCTGTGACCTTTTCATCTTCTCAACTGTTGAAAGCAGTTTCAGTTGTGCTTCCACTGTCAATTCTTTTTTCTTTTCCTCCTGAAGATGTGCTTCCAATGTTCTTAGTTTTGGGTCCTCAGCAAGGCGCTCATAGGTATGCACAGTTCGGTTACTGAGTTTCTTGCATTCTAACACCAATGCCTTGATTCTTTTAACTACACTCGAAGTAGTTTCTTCCCTCTGATCTTGTACTTCCTGTAGAGTGCTCGACACTGATTTCAATTCTAGTTCTACTACTCTTGCTTAGAGCTCCTGAATGGCTTCAGCGAGCTTCCCCACCTAGCTCTTAGTTTTCTCTTCTTCCATATGTGCTAATCCTAGCATGGAGTGAAGTGCTCGAGTGACTGATTCTCTAAATCGAATCTGCTTCACGAGTAGCTGATATTTCTCTCTCTGGATCTGCTCTCTATCCTCTTCAAACTTTTCTCAGAGGTTGTCTCCCTCTTTCTTTGTAACCCGACTTTTCTCTAGGGATTCCTCCTTTTCTTGGTTCAAGGCCTATGTGGCCTATTATTTTTCCTCTTTCACTCGACGAAGGTGAGCCTCTGTCAGATATGCTAATCTACGTAGTTGGGCAGGCTCATCTCCCACTTCTATACCCCCTGATGACAATGATGCAGTAGACACTATGCGACTCGAATAGAGATCATGTTGTACCCCTTTGAGCTCCACCTCTGTCCTGTCATACATTGTCTCCTGTTTTGCTTCGTTTCTCTGCAAAATTTCCTATGAAGTATCTGATACAGCTGCGATGATGAGGTCAATATCATCCACCATAACTATAGTCTGTAATTGAGGCTTATTATCTCATGACTTCTTCTGCATTGAGGGTTTCTTTGGAGAAACCTTTCTTTTCTTTGACATCCTGGCCTCTGTAAGGGGATCTTTAGGTTGTGTCACTTCTCTCTGTTCCTTCTTGTCTTCTTCCCCTTTGTCCTCTTTTTGGTCTACTTCATCATCTCCTCCTCATCTAGTTGACTCCGATGCAGTTTCCTCTGATGCATTGTTTATTTCATTCACCTCTTCCTTCTTTTTTTTCTTGCTGCTGCTCGGTCCATCATATTCTTCTCGGGTTACTATAGGACTTCTGATGATATCAGGGTTGGAGAGCTTCATCTTCTCAACCAGTACAAGGAATTCATCCAACCACTCCTTTGGTATCTCCTCCATGTATTCATCAGTTAATTTACAGTACGCTTGCAGCTCCTGCTTGGTTTCATTCCTATGCGCACCGATATATATAAAGTGTTGGTCTACGTGGAACTTCACGAGTGACCTAAACCGATGGAGTGTATTCAGAGTCAGTCAGGGGAATGACTCAATGACTCGCGTGAGCTGTAGATAGTAAGTGTGGAAGAAAGCGTTCGACTGTCACTGCTTCTCCATATCTCTCGAGTACCACAAGATGGTGAACCTCGCGGCTAGTGGTTCGGATGGCTCAACTTTAGGGAAGGTTTCTCCTTCCGTCATCTCCCAAGCGACAAAGGCAAAGAGAATCAACAACCAGCTAAAGTGAAACTCATAGCCCTAGTCTTGCGCTTTGCAACAATATTTCTCCAACTGGTTGATGAGGTATCTCGCCCAGTTTATCTGCATCCCTTCGATGCACTTTCCTGTGAGGTTGATGACGAACCCCATGACTTGCGTCAGTCTGTTTTTCCTGATGAGCTTACCAGTGATCAACTGGCAAGCTAGGTGCACTATGTCATTTTGTATGGAGGCCACCTTGTGGCCCTGCTTCCCTTTCTCCAAATCACCATAAGTGTCTGTTATCACTGAAATTTCGTCCGCACAGGGCGACAAGAACTCAACATCATCAACACAGAAAAACAAACATCCATGGCACAAGGATTAAATCCACAGCACATCAAAAGGGCCAAAACTATACAAA
>SNQJ01S0249159.1:9551-22502 GCA_010110895.2 Picea sitchensis | reverse complement strand
GGGGAGCGCCCGAGTTAGTTTGGGAGCGCTCCGGGAGCGCGGTTCCGGGTGCTCGGGAGCGCGGGCTGTAGGTGCGGGAGCGTGGGGGGAAGCGGGTCGGGAGCGCGCGGGAGCGGGACGGTTCGGGACAGGGCAGGGAGCGGCATTTTAGGCCCGGGAGCGCGGTTCGGGAGGTCCGGAGCGCAGCCGGGAGCGCGGTTCCGGGACGCTCCCGCTCGGAGCGCGAATCGGAGGCTCGGACCGGGGGGGGACGCTTCGGTAACCAGGGTTTGAATTGATTTACTTGTAAAACTTTTATAATAAACCACCCTTAAACTTTAGTTGACCCCATTGCCCAACCTTAGGCACTAGTCTTAGTTGACTTAGAGAAAGGGCTGATTTTCATATAGATTAGACTTGCACTTTGCATTGATTGCCTTTGCATCTTAAACTAGTTTTCCCCTTTGGCCTATAACAAATTAAAACTAACTCCTAGAACATTAACACTAAAATTAATCTAGTAACTAGGGACAACCCCCCTTGGCTTCCCTAGGAGTAAGCCTAGAAGGAAGAGGTTCCAGTCAAGGTGACAGTGTGGACTTGGAACCTAGACATTGTGTCTCCGAGGACACACTAAGTGAGTTGGACTTAGCTCACGCTAGCAAGTGTGTATTAGGACGGCAACACCTCCTAAGGTGAATAATTAATTAATTAAGTCTCCCTTTAGCACCTTTTCATTCTAATTCTTCGTTGACTTAGGCTTAAGTGACTTTCCCTAAGTTTTTTGGCTTAATTCATCGTTTAGCCATCAATATACCCTTATTTCTCCATCTTGTTCCCTGTTTGTGCCTGACTATAGTCTACGGGAACACATAGACTACTAAGTCACTCCCTCTTGGCCTACTCTTGGGAACGGGACATCAAAATAACTGTTGTAAAAGATAACTTTCAGAATGGTTTATGTAAGATAAGTTTCCCTATAGGGCTGGAACTTATCCAAGTTGTTTGGTATCTTTTATCCTAGGATTGCATATAATTTTTTACCATTTGGAAGTGAATTATTGTACTCTTTCTGCTGCTTTTTTATACACTATTTCACAACAGCCATAAGGCTGAAAATTCACAGGGTTAAAATCCGGAAAATCTCTAGATAAGAAGTGAAATTTATATTTTGCATTAAAATCCGAGATAGCAATCTCCAGGGAAAAAAATTTACATGGTATCAAAGCTTGTTGTGGCTGAGATCACGAGTAAGAGGGAGCTTGTATTTCAGTTGAGGATTATATAGGAGAGGTACTTGACCTTGTTGAGGTTGTTGGGTTTCAAACACTAGGTTACTTGTGAGAAGCACCTTGACCCTTGAAAGGGGTTTGTCTACTTCATTTATTGTTGATTTGTGCTTGAGATGAGCACTTGTAGATGTGAAAGGTCTCTCTTGTGATGACAGATGATGGATCTTCTACATTGATGGTTGTTATGGATGTATTTTCAGCAAATGTTATGCCAAGGAGGACCTATGATAGGTGGCTAATTTGTTCCAGGGGTTCCCAATGATAAGTGGTAGATCTATGTGTTTATTTATTAGCATGGTTTTATTTTCAGCAAGAGAAATGCCTTGGGAGCCTACAATAGGTGGTTGATTTGTTCTAGTAGATGCCAGTGTTTTTCACCTATGATCGGTCGTGGATATTTTTCATATTGCAGATTTTCTAGAATGGATATGGCTTTGGTCTCTTGCTTGTCCTCTAACACCATGTCTAGTATTGGATGGTATGTGGACAGTAGAGCTTCGAGACACATGACATATGAGAAGTCTTTATTCAACAGGATTCAAAAGCAAGAGGGAGCAAGGTTGCCAAAGCGTGGAGTGGAGCAGGAGCATCGAGAGCGTCATTTTCCAAAAAACCTCGGGAGCAGAGCATCTAGGGAGCACCCTTTATATATAATTATATATAAAGCACACTCTCGAGATGCTCCATTCCCGAGGATTTTTGGAAAGTGACGCTCTCAATGCTCCCTCTCCACTCCACACTCTGGCAACCTAATATATATAAAGAATGCTCCCGAGATGCTCCGCTCCCGAGGTTTTTTGGAAAATGACGCTCTCGATGCTCCCACTCTACTCCATGTTCTAGCAACCTTGTACCCTCTTGCTTTTGAATCCTGTTGAATAAAGACTTGTCATATATATATATATATATATATTCAAAAAATGATGCAAGATGCCAAATTAGTTGTAGAATATATGAAAACATGCATATTTGTGCTACTCGTAGATAAAAACTACATTACTATGATGTTAGAAATGCCATCCATAGTACATTAATGATTATATTGAAACTGTGAAAGAAAGCATCATAAATAAACGAGCAAGAACATTTAAATGACAAACAATATTCCACCATCACTTATATTGGGATCCACATCATTAGTATCATCCTTCATCCTTTGCCTCTACCTCGATCCTCTAGGACCATCTGTCGAAATCACCCAATTTTTATGAAGCTACCTAATCCTAGCCTTGAAATATGGTAGAAAAAAATTAACATGCCTAATCAATGATTTTGGTTTGACTGAAGGGTACATTTTTGCTAAGGCCATGACAAAGGAGTTTAACAATCAACACCATGTTAGCACACTTTTTCACCCTCCAATCAGATCTGATATAATATAAAATCAGCGATGAAAAAGAGGCTAATTCTAGGAGAGACTGCCCTAAGTGTCACCAACAAACCTCCTCTCCATTTGGGCTGGTGCGTGCCAACCTCAAGGGGATGTCCATAAGTGCCTTGCTGCTGGTTTAAGTCTGATTTTCTACAATAAAACAAATAAATAGCAGCGAAAAGTGTCTTGGACAGCGTGTAAAACAGCCCAAGACGTTAGGAAAAATGTTGATAAATTCACTTGGTAGAATCCCTGCAATGTTAGCTTAAGAAAAATGCATAGAAAAGAGAAAGAAAGCCCAATTAAAAGGTCGAAATTAACCACAATAAGAGGCTGAAAACTTCTAATTGATGCAGAAATTAAATCACTGTACCGACAAGAACCGAAAGCTTGGTATGAGTATGACAATTCTTTATTAATGTCTTGCCAAAGCGCTGATTGCACCACAGAAAACAAGCACACGAACCGGTAGAGTGGCTATCTCCACACAAAGAACTAGAACCTAGAGTATAGAAGAGAGAGAGAGAGAGAGAGAGAATGTATGCTGCTGCTGCAAAAGATCCAACACTGAATAATGAGGAGGAAGCTCCATTATATAGAACTGTAGGGCGCATTTGTGTGGCCAAGAATAGGTGAGAGTAGGGGCTAAATATAGGGTGCATGAGTGAAGAAAAACATGCACATGCATGGTAAGTAATATAGTGCACATGAGGAAACATAGGGAATAGATTAGCGCACATGTGGAAGAGAATAAGGGAGTGTGTATGAAGGAAACGCATGGGGAAGATAAATGGAATACCTACGAATGAGAAGATATATGTGCATGCATATATGGGAGAATGAGAGGAGACACGATTCAACATGCACACATGGGATTATAAAAAAGGTAAGTACGTGTGAAGAGAAGAGCGAGTAAATGCTAGATAATAGGGAGTTAAAAGGAGTTAATGCACTAGAAAATAGGAAATAAGGAGGAGAATAGGGATAAGGCGCGTGAATAGAAACTAATAAGGTGGGTGTTAGGAAATAGGAGTTAGGAAAGGAAGGAATTAATGCACTAGAAATAGGAAAAAAGGAAGCGCATTAATGCTATTAAATAGAAAAATGGAGGCTCATTAGGACAATGCACTAGAAAATAGGGAGAGAAAGGAGTTAGGCTAAGAAATAGAGAGAGAGAGAGGATGCTAAAAAATAGGGAAAATGGAGGCACATTAAGACAATGTGCTAGAAATTAGGGAGAGAAAAAGGTAGAGGCTAGAAAATAGGAAAAAGGGAGGCACATTAAGACAATGTGCACGGAAATAGGGAATCGGGAGGCATCTTAATGCTAGAAAATAGGGAGAGGGAGGCACATTAAATGAGACAATGCGTTCAGACGTAGGGAATAATACGCATGGAAAAGGAGATATGAGGAAAAATAGGGATAATGCATGGGAAAAAGGAATTAAAAAAGTGAAAGTTTATCTCTAGTCAACTCAAACACGTAAACTTATCACGTGTACCAACTCGTCTTTAATGCATGTGCCACATGTCCTCAAGGAAAGCACCCAAGTTGGCCATTTAACACCCTCTGAAACTCTCACATGTCGGAATCTTGAACTTTCCACATGTCACCCTGCATGGCGACCACACCTACTAAATATAGCCCTGCTAAAAATAGACATGCCAAAAATAGCAGTCACCCTAAAAAATAGGAAACCCCCAAATATGTCTGAGACCACTGCATATAGTATGTCTAAAAATAGACACTGTTAAAAATATAAAGTCCTCAAAATTTTGTGAAAATATGTTCATCGGATTCGATTTTCTGTAAGGAATTCAAAAATGCAATTAGAATCACCCTCTAACCCCCCAATCTCGACCTGCTAAACATAGAAAGTACTCACATGTCATCCCGGAAAGGGGTCACTGGACTGAGAATGTAGCTAGGATCAATATTCTAGGCTCAGAAACTCGATCTGAACACTGGAATTCAACCTGCTAAAAATAAACAAAGTGCCTGCATGTCGCCCGAAAAAGTGTCATTGAGCTCAGAATGATGCAAGGATCAATACTTTATCCTCAAATCTGACATGCGAGTATCTGGACACTATCTCCTAAAAAGTAGGAGACCTGCTAAAAATAGCAATCTCTCTCTAATCCATGGAAAATTGCATTAACTCTGTCTCTGAAGAAAAAACCACCACTACACCAATCTTATACCTACCTTTCATGGGAACCAACCATTGGCTAACACAAATGCTCAATCTAGGTCAATTGTCTAAATGTCAGCCAAATATGATAAGCTAGTTCTTAACCCTCTAGATCTCCAAGTGAGAAAATCCAAAGGTTAACAATGGTGATTCAAGCGGATGGGATCCATGTAATATCCCAAATCCGCAGATCTGGATATTAACTATCTACTGACCCTGTCTGTCGTAGATCTGATACTCTTTGGGTGGTTGAATGGGTTATTTAGGTTTATGACTTGTTTGATAACTTGAATTTAACATGCGTGATAATTTTGCATGTGGTTTCAAGTGGAACAACTTGTTTAAGATATATTGAATAGTCAAGCAATTACAATAATGACATGCATGTACAAAACTTCACACACAGACTACATGCATGTAAAAATAACCAAACCAATCTTCAATTAGACCTTCAAATGACTAGATCTATACTGGAATACTAGTAAGAGCATGGAACAATACCTAGAACTAACATGCGTCGCTTGATCATTAACATGCAAGCCCGATCTCTGACATGTGTGGGTTTACTGCTGCATGCAACACTAGATCTGTTGTTGGAAGATGAATCTGATGCATGCACGAGCAAGACTCCACTGAATCTGATGAGATATGTCCCAGTGAAGTTGTCTTCTTCCCTAGAAGACTCACCCTGGATGGATTTGTTGTTGCTAGGCTCCTGGATCTCTCTGTCACTATATGAAGTAATCTGTCCAACTATTAGGAATACCCTCACACTGGCTAACACTGAAAGAGTCGCCCAAGTAGATTCCACCGTCAGAATCTGATGGAACCTGTCTTGAATGGAGCGCCTTGCCTCCCTCTCTAATGGGTCTAAAGGAATATGGCTCGCTAGCCCTCTAGATGAGTAGATCTAAGAATCTGTAATCTCTCCTTTGTCTGTCAAACACACTACAACTCCATTGATTGAATGTGACGCCCTGATGGCTAGAAGGCTCGAAAAAATGTGTTGGACGACTCAAATGAAGCGCCTCCCCTTCATCTCAAATGGGTTCTAAGGGTTTAGATTTGCTAGGCCTCCTCGAGAAGAGAGACCCACTATACCTTTGATGTCCCCTCTAGAACTCATGTTGGAATCTGATTGTTGGAGCTGAATCTCTAATCTCCACGCTCAATCTGACTGTAGATCTATAATGAAAGCAATGGAAAACCTGTGTGATCTCCCCGACTGGCTAGGGTGTGTCTCTCAACACCGAATCCAATCCCTCGGTGTCTTCCTCCTAGAATCCACAAGTATCCTCAAATTTGCTTGAATCTGGGTTTCTCCTTGGAGCTCTCGTTTCAATTCTCAAATAATCAATAATGACCCATTAGGTCGCTTTTCCTCTCCTTATATCCACTGAAACCCTAATTCTTCGTTGAATTTTCACTTCCGCACTTTTCCTAAGTTTTCTGATTTAATACACTTAAGCGCTTAATTACCTTTTTCCACTTAGTCACTTAATGTCACTTTCAAATTATAACATTTCCATAGTGAAATGACATCAAACGAACATTTTTCCCTGTTTCTTACTGGCTATAGTCTAAAGGGGATGTTTAGACGACTAAGCCCTCCTCTCTGGAGTCTTCACTTGGAAAGGGACATTACAGTCCTCTCTTCCCAAGATTGCTTGTCCTCAAGCAACATCAATCCAAGGTGCTGCAAAATCTGATCACTCTCCCAATTAGCATCCTCTACTGGAAGTCCCCGCCATCTGACCAAACACTCTTTGATGACCTGGCTCCTCAATTTCCTCTCTCTGAACTCCAATATCTCCTCCGGAACCAACTCTAATTGTCCCTCCTCATCCAAAGGCAGTAGCTCCTAAGAAGTACTAATGAACTATCCCACCGCTTTCTTGAGGCAAGAAACGTGGAACACGTTGTGAATCTGGCTCCCCTCTGGTAGTTCTAACTCGTAGGCCACTTCACTTACTCTGCGTATGACCTTGTATGGTCCATAGAATCTGGGTTTAAGCTTCTCTACTCTGCTCTTCTTCAAAGATGACTTCCTGTATGGTTATAGCCTTAGGAATACTAGATCCCCAACTTCAAAGCTATGCCCTATCCTGTGTCTCTCTGCATTCACCTTCTGTCAATTCTGTGCCACCTTTAGATTCACTTTTAATACCTTTAGAATCTCCTGACTCTCTGCTATCTAGTCTTTGGCCTTAGGAGCCATGTTGTCTCCAAAAACCAAATCAATCAAAATGGGAGCATCATATCCATATAATTCTCTGAATGGGGTCATACCTATGGACATGTGGAAGGTAGTGTTGTAACAATGCTCTCCAAGATGTAACCACCTTACCCACGCTTTTTGTTATCCACTCACATAGTTCCTCAAGTAGCCCTCTATCCACTTGTTGACTATCTCAGTCTGCCCATCGGTTTGGGGGTGGTAACTGGTGTTGGGTGTCAACTCTGTACCAACCAATCTGAATAACTACTGCCAAAATGTGTTGATGAACCAACTGTCTATGTCACTAACTATACTTTGTGGCAACTCGTGAAGTCTAAAGAACAACTCTACCAGCTACATTGCGTTGTAGTCTGTAGGAATCGTTAAAAAGTGTGCAAATTTGGTCAATCTGTCGACCACTACAAATATGCAGTCCTTACCTTGAGCCTTAGGTAAGCCTGTAATGAAGTCCATGGATAGACTTTCCCATTTCTGCTCTGGAATAGGGAGTGGTTGAAGCAACCCTACTGGGAGTGTCTGCTCTGACTTGTTCTGCTGACAAATCACACACTCGCTGATATGTCTCATCGCATCCTTCTTGAGACCCTTCCAAGAGAATATCTCCCTGACCTGCCTGTATGTCTTGAAGAAGCCCTGATGGCATGCTAAAGGTGAGTCATGTACTGTCGCCAAGATCTTCTTTTTGAGATTAGAACCAGGCACAACGTAGACTCGGGCTTTATAGAAGATGACCTCATCTATGACTCTGTACCTATCGTCCTGTACATGCCATCCAATAACTCACATGCGAACTTATTCTTGGAATACTCTATTAACAAGTGTGATTCCCAATCTGTCGAGATCTCAATCAAGGAACAAGTTATTGGGCTCATGGACAATGCATCTGCCACAATGATTTTCTTGCCCTTAAAATACTCTATGTCAAAATCAAAGGGTTGGACCTTTGTCACCCACTTTTGTTGCTCCTCGCTAAGATCTTTTTGCTAAAGGAAATACTTCAAGCTATTATGATCTGTCTTGACCACAAATTTGTTGCCCACCAAGTACTGCCAAAATTTGGTCAAAGCATGCATTATTGCTAGCATCTCCTTGTCGTAAATCAGATACAGCTTCTTTCGCTGGCTGAGCTTCCTGCTTTCAAATACAATGGGGTGTCCCCCTTGCATCATCATTGTTTTGATCCCCTCTCCTGATGCATCACACTCCAAAACAAATGGTAGCGTGAAATCAAGCAATGTTAGTACTGGGCATGTACCCATGACTACCTTCATTTGCTCAAATGCCTTCTGCGACTCGTCGGTTCATATGAAGGCTCCCTGCTTGGTGAGGTCGGTGAGTGGTGCCCCTAATTGTGAAAAACCCTTCACGAACCTCCTGTAGTAGCTGCACAACCCGAAGAAACTCCTCAACTATATCACATTCCTGGGTGTTGGCCAATCCAAGATGGCCTTGATCTTCTCCTGATGAACCTGCACCCCCTGTGCACTGATAATGTGACCCAAGTAAAGTAACTTTGTCATGCCAAACTCACACTTTGACTCCTTGGCATACAATGACTGTGCCTCCATAATGTTGAGTACCTCATCCAAATGTTTCAGATCCTCCTCCCATGTCTTGTTGTATATCAATATGTCATCGAAGAACACCAATACCGATTTCCTCAAGTAATCTCGGAATATATGGTTCATGCAAGACTAGAATGTGGTTGGTGCATTGGTTAGCCCAAATGGCATAACCAAGAACTCAAAATGTCCATAATGGCATCTGAATGTCGTCTTCTCTATATCTTGTTGGAGTTACTTCACACACACCAAGGATTTATTTTTCCTAAGGTTATTCCTTGTTTATTAGTCATAATTAGTCATTATCTAGTCTCCTATATTTTAGGAGAGAATATTCCACCTGGAGAATATTCTCTTTCAGTTGACACTTCAGTTTGACTAGTTGAGTTGAGTTTAGATGTTGCATTGGTTTTGTCACCATGCAACATCGGGATCATCACCAACTCACTACTATTTGTTCAGTCAGTTAACTGAAGACTAGTTGACTAGTTAACTCAGCTAGGTGGCAGTTCACTCCCGTAATTGCCTGAGAGACTAGACTAGGTGGCAGTTCACTCCCGTAACTGTTGGTGTGTGTCCAGATCAATCTAGACCACCACTATGACTCATTAGTTACTCATTTATTCTATATATATTGTAAATTAATCACTCTTTGAGTGTGAAATACGGTTAATGAGAATTCTTTCCATTCTTTTTCTCCTTCTTTTTCCAATTCTCTCTGCAAATGTGTGTATCATTGTTTAGCTAGATCTATTCTGTGCAGGTCAACATTTACATGGTATCAAAGCCAACGGACTGCTAAGCAAAAGCTACAGCAAATCATTTTTTGTAGGTACAAAAGATTAAAGACAACAAAAGATGGATTATTCCCCTGAAATACTTCTCACGCCTCATAACTATTTGGAATGGAAGCCAAAAATTCTGCTAATGCTCAGATGTAGAGGCTTGTACCAAATAACTATGGCAATGGAAGTAGAGCCTGATTTTGTCGATGAGAAAAACGATGACTCACAAGAATTCACAAAATTCTCCATCAAGTATATGATGACTCACAAGAATTCACTCCAAATGATTTATGGAGCAGATTGGAGGTTTTATTTTGGAATAAGGAAGAATGCATGCAAAATGTCAACAAGATAGAGAATGTAGTAAAGCCACTGAAAGATAAATCATCTCAGTTTGAAGAGCCTTCTACACAAGTATCTACAAAAATTGCTATTCCATTAATTGAAGATGATGTCTACTCCATTTCAGATTTGTTTTCTGAAATTCATGTGGAAGATATATGGCATGCATCTCAGGAGTCACATGCAGACATTGTTGCATGCACCATGCATGCATCTCAGGAGACAAAAAGGGAGCCGCGCACATCAGACGCCATTCTGATATTTTATGAGAAACATTTGCAGAAACAAATTGGATATTTGAATTCCTCTCGGGAAAATATGCAATTTCAAAAAAAAAATTCATCCAAAACGGAGTCCGGGAACTGAAGTTATGATCGTTTCAAAATCAACAAAATTTCAGCATTTTTTCGGAAACGGCCGTACGGTTTTCAAAGTTTCATCCAAACTTTATTTGGATATTATTCATTACAAGAATATAAAGTGGATATGTGTGGAAATATCAATGATGCATATACTTCATCAGATCCGTGCAGACATCTACATCTTCAACAAAATCTTCAAAGAGCACAAACTTGCACAATTGCGAGGTCTTCTTAGAGTGAAGGACATGGTTGCTTAGAAACTGTCTTTTGTTCCTTATCATTTTTTATTTTATGCATTGTAATTTGAGGGGGGGGGGTTTGTTTCCATGAGGTTTTCCCTCTTTCCTCGTTTAGTTCAGTGCATCTTTTGTATTTGGGTACCTATCATGGCCTCGTAGTCGGGACCCATTCTTTATTTTCACCATAGTGATGTTCAGGGGGGGTGTTGGAGTTACTTCACACACACCTAGGATTTATTTTTCCTAAGGTTATTCCTCGTTTATTAGTCATAATTAGTCATTATCTAGTGTCCTATATTTTAGGGAAGAATATTCCACCTGAAGAATATTCTCTTTCAGTTGACACTTCAATTTGACTAGTTGAGTTGAGCTTAGATGTTGCATTGGTTTTGTCACCATGCAACATTGGGATCATCACCAACTCACTACTATTTGTTCAGTCAGTTAACTGAAGACTAGTTGACTAGTTAACTCAGCTAGGTGGCAGTTCACTCTCGTAACTGCCTGAGAGACTAGACTAGGTGGCAGTTCACTCCCGTAATTGTTGATGTGTGTCCAGATCAATCTAGACCACCACTATGACCCATTAGTTACTCATTTATTCTATATATATTGTAAATTATTCACTCTTTGAGTGTGAAATACGGTTAATGAGAATTCTTTCCATTCTTTCTCTCCTTCTTCTTCTTTTTCCAATTCTCTCTGCAAATGTGTGTATCATTGTTTAGCTAGATCTATTCTGTGCAGGTCAACACATTTACATATCCTACTCTCTAATGTTGATCTGATGGTAGCCAAAGCGTAAATCAATCTTCGAAAAGAAAACTACCCCATGCAATTCATCCATCAACTCATCAATGTGTGGGATAGGATACCAGTTTTTTATTGTCTTTTTGTTCAAAGCACGGTAATCTATACACATCCTCATAGTACCATCCTTCTTCATGACCAAGACCACTGAAGAAATAAATGGACTACTACTGGGCCCAATGTGTCCCATCGCTAGCAATTCCTTAATTGCTCTTTCTATCTCATCCTTGAACCTCCTAGGATGACGATAGTGTGTCATACCTAGGAACTCCAGAAAGGGTCACTATGACTCCTCCCTTCACTGGTGCTCGTCTCTTAGCCTTCTCGCGAGGTTGTGGCTCTACCGATGGTTGTGCCCCTAACGGTGTCAGTGGTCTCCTTCGAGGTTGCTCTTCCTCATGCAATGGCTCCTCCTTTGAGCTAGTGGAGTCATTGTCCTATGCCTGACTTCCCTACTTCTCATCACTATCTGTTGTGTTATCCCCATTTTGTGGATAACTAAGGATATTATGTCTCAAGGCCCTCAGGTTGCAGATATGGAGTGTTGAGAGAACACATGACTAGCAGTATCCTTTTGCACAGCTAGAGACCCACATCGCCACCACAGTGACCCAATACTTGGCCATCATCCACACCAGCTTGCCACCACAGGTCACTTGGGTCTTGCTCCATGCGGTACAAGTCAAGTATGATGGTGGGTATTATTTTAATATTTGAGGCATTCTAGCTTGTATATCAGAGGTTATTTTTTATTATGAGACATTTTCTTTGGAAACTATGCCATTTACCTTGTTTAAATGTTGGTGGTTGACTTGGGGCACTCAAGTAGATGGTCACCCTTAGGATGGGGGTGTTTTTGGGAGCTTCCTTTGATGAGTCATCGTGCCACTCTCGACCATACTTACCACTTTCCATCATTATTTCCCCTCATGACATCATCTCTTGGGATTTTTGGGTAGACTAACCCTAGAAGGGACCATTCCTCGTTTCATGGGAAGAAGGGCCTGAAGGCCCAGAGGGGAGTTAGTTGGCAAAAGATAAAAGCCTAATGAAAGAACCTTCCAAATGCTTCGCCCAGGGGATCCCGAGAAAGCAATGAAAAGCTTCTCCGCAAGAAAATAAGGACCCCATGAAAAGAATAAATAAAAACGCTTAAAGGATCAGTTGAGGATAGGGGGTCTCATCACGAGCCATCCTATCACGTCCATGGGTATCTAACAGTATGACATTACCATTTCTGGCCATCACACCAGGGTAATGGCTCTCAGTTACATGGTTGAGGGAAAGGGGGTCTCATCACGAGTCAGCCTTCTCATTTCCATGAAAGTACTTGTGGGTGACATTGTCGATATCTGGTCACCACGCCAGGGCAGTTGCCTCCAACTCGCCCTATGTTATATTGAAAGAAAATACAAAGAAAGAAAGATAAAAGACAATTGATGGGCTTGGAAAAAATGCATTATGGACAAAGGTGCAGCACACCCTCCACAAACGTACCCATAAATGAGATACTATGGACCCTTGCATATCATGAACCCCATGCCCATTGAGTACTTCCCCCATCCATTTCATTAAATTCATATGACTTGTTATCGCTTAGTTTGTAGTATAGGTGAAGTAGCTTGAAGGCAAGAGTCAAACTGGCGTAACAGGAGCTTCCCCACCCACTGTCACCTCGATGGGGGGCTCTTTCTATTTAGGGTGGCTAATCCCAAGGGAGACGTCCCTGGCAATCTGGGGTTTTGAAAGGCTAAGGTTTTGAAGGATCAAGGTAAGT
>SNQJ01S0249157.1:19760-32711 GCA_010110895.2 Picea sitchensis | reverse complement strand
ATAGAGAGAGAGGAAGATAGAGGGAAGGAAGGAGAGGGGGCGAGAGAGATAGAGAGAGAGGGAATTTATTTGTGTTAACAGTAACACGCATGCATTCCTGTTGCTAATAATGTGTGCACGCTTTACGAACGCACGTGCGTTCCTAAAGGCACATGCATGTTATTTGAATTCCAATTTATTTTCGGGTGAGAGTGACAATTCTAGCATAAGTGTTTGTTGAGTTGGTTGCCTTGAATTTATTTTTCAGGATGAAAAACCTAGTGGTTCGGTTTTCAAATACATAAAAACCTCCATTTTTATGAATTCCTCTCCATATCTCTATTTTTTAAGTTATTTTTCTATAGGCTACACACTTTAGTTATTGACGAAACTACAAACACAAATAGATTTGGTTGTGTAGATTCCAAATATACAATTTTTTTTAAATTAATAATGTTTACTGTTTTTAATCTATTTTTTTTCTTGACATATCTCAAAATCCTAGAATACATACCTCTCTTATTTCTACTATAACGTTTTGTCGACTTAACTATTTCTCGAATGTGTTATATGCAACACTAGAGGAGACCGATATCTACAATCTTAAAAATAAATAATTTGTTTTTATCATGTTAAGACCCTCTTAGCCTGCATGAACAAAAGATGTTGTCATTTCAGGGATATGTTGACTTTGATAATTTTAAAAATATATAAAATTAATATTATAAATTTCCAAAAAGTACAAGACAAAAGAAAGACTAGTTCTCTACAAGTATACAAGTTTTTGGAACGAAATTACATCGTTAAGGTACTCAAAACCTTCATGAAAAAAAACATATACCTTATATTTTGTTGAAAAAATAAGATACCACTGTTAGAAAAAATCAAATAAGATACCACTTTTAGAAAAAATCAAATTTGACATCGTTATTCACAACTTCTATGAATAAAAGTTGTATATTCAGAAAGCCAATTCAATTTCCTACATTTCATATTATTACACCATATTCAAATTCATTGTAAAAGTTCCTTGAATAATCCCTCTAACTTAATCAGTTGTTTTTTTTCCAGGTTTTCATTGCCACTAACGCATCACGAGAGACCATAATTAGCTTACATTCACCCAATGGAGTAGTTTTCATCGATATTTAAGAACATCAAATTTTCAGTCACAACATCCACCTCGATCATTGAGTGTTTCTTAAAAAGAGTCCACTACTAGCATTCCATGCCAAAACATTTACATTCATTAGAAAAAAAATTACATTCATAAGTATAAGTCGTCAAATCTAAAAAACACCCTAATGGAATTATTAACTAACATAACGTTAAAAAGAGGCACGACTTGAACTATAAACACCTTCTAGCATTAACCTTATGGGACATTGGTCTTGGTCTCAGTCTCTTCCTTATTAGTCTTTGTTTCTCTTTAAAAACTAGATGTTGCATTAACATCCTTCCTCTTATAGCCACTATACTTAAACTACCACTCTGAATTAGGAAAATGAGAGTGAGTCCCCCTTAAATCCTATGACCAGTTGTTATCTCAAGTTCCCTAACTTCTAAATATTGTGTTGTCCCATGGAGACACTCTGATCTGAATTATTTCCGACACGAAATGAGATCATAGATATAATAAAGAAATGCATAGAGATATCACATATATTCAATAATATAACATAAATGTATCAGAGATGCAACCATAAACACAGATATACAGTAATACACAATTTCTATTAATGAAAGAAATGTACAAAGATTGTAAAAATACAGAGTGAAAGACTCGCTAGAATGGTGGCAACTTATTTCTGAGAAGAGATGTGACAACTACTTCCATTCGAAAAAAGATTATTACAATGAGGCTCTGAAGGCATTTTTACAATAAGTAGGAATGTCAAAACCATAGAGATCCAAAAACCTATCCCTAGGGGATGAAGCGCCAAAAGTCATGTGGGCCCCGTTTGGGTAATTGAGTACATCAACTTCTCGGGGTTGTAACGTTTGCATACGATCTCCATTTTAGGTGTCTGATAGCTCGTTGGAAAGGTATCATCGATGAGATTCATTTTGGGGGCTCAATCATGCCTTCAAATATCATTGAGAACCTCTATCTTAAAAAACTTTCATTTGGGCCCTCAAAATGGCCCCGTAAGTTAAAACCTGCTAAAAATAGTAAATTGTCAAAATTGCCAGAAAATTGTTTTGAGCTAGTTGGAAAAGGTGGGTGGCCACCGATATCCATCTGGATCAATCCTCCATCCTTAGGAAGCAATGGTCTCCATTGCGTTGAGTTCCCGGGGGAGAGGGAAAAGCGTTTGTTGGATCAACATCTGGGTGAGTTGCTTGTATTACTTGTACAAGGAACATTCGCGTTGCTTAGTTTGTGGAAGTGTGTCAAGAACCTCTTGAGGTTGAGGATATTCAAAAAGTTGAGATACACGAGAGGGCTGATTGTGCAAAATGAATATTTTTTTCTTTCTTTTGACTTTCTCGACACATACGTTGGATAGAGGTGCTTGGGGTGAGGCTATAGTGGTTTGCCGGTGTTCTTTAGTTCCCCTTTTGAAGTGATTGTGAAGAAGCTAAATTTTTGTAGTATGGTCTACAACAGACACTTTGGGTGGAACAATGGTGAACTACTTATGGTATTCTATAGATATGACCCCCAAAGTAACAATGACACTATGGGGTTGAGACTAATAAATAACATGGGTGCTACATATATGGTTGGCCCAAGGAACGTGCAAAGCATATTAAGGAACATCACATAATACCTTGTCCTTGAAGGGATAGATAATAGGTATGACAATGAGGCATTCAGCTAACGGAGATATCTTTTCCTTGGCGAAGCCACTCGATTTTGTATGGTTCCGGGTGTGGTGTTGTTGATAATCCAAGCCCGTTTGACAACCTCTCTCTGCTGGGAATAGGTTTTCTAGCTTCCGCTATCCAACAATAAAATCGTGAGGTCCCCTTCACTTACATACGTGAATGAAGAAACTCCCTCTTCGGGATCTATTAGTTTCTTTTGGTTGGTGTTGTGGCATTGACAATGCCGGTTGAATTCTCACGTCAATGATGCGTATTTTACCAATATTTTTCAAAATAAGATTACGGATAAGGTTCGACTTCTGTAATGCCCAAAATATATATATCTAACATTGTTATCTTCTGAGCATTTATTTCTCAACAGCATAATACAATATCTAATCAACATAATATCAATCTTCTTACCAGCAACTTAAACACTTTAGATTCATCAAATAAATTCATATCAGAATAAATAATTACATAATTCAACAAGGTACCTGATTATGATGCTATTTCCGTTGCCATCTACCTTGCTGCTGCTGCTCTCCTACTACCTACTACACAGTCCAGTCCTGCAAACACAACAAATAATTGCCCAAAACCTCTGTCCACCATGCCAACTAGGAAAAAACGACCTAGCTCCAGGATATCTACAGGATATCCTGGCCCTCTGAGACCAAAACCTCTAGCAACCCGGTCCAATGTGTAAATCCCTAAACACAAATCTCTCCACAGTCCAGGACTGTTCTCCCCAAATCCTTTCTCCCCTT
This sequence comes from Picea sitchensis, assembly GCA_010110895.2. Taxonomy (NCBI): domain Eukaryota; kingdom Viridiplantae; phylum Streptophyta; class Pinopsida; order Pinales; family Pinaceae; genus Picea; species Picea sitchensis. Next base: position 29,151 of record SNQJ01S0249157.1, on the reverse strand, counting down.
CGAATGAATGCCTCCAACAATGAATAATCCCTCTCCCTCATCCTTCTCCTTCCCTTATCCTCCTTCACCTTCAGAACCTTCACTCCTCATAAACCTTATCCCGGCACATTTATGTCTCTTTAATGAGTCTTATCCCTTAATTAATATTCATTTTCACATTATGGGTTACGTTATCCCTTAGGTCCCGTAACCCATTTAAACTATATTTTATTTTCCCCTTTTTAATACATCAATCAATTACTTTAATTAATAATAATCAATTAATCACTAACCACTAATTTAATAACTAATCATTTAATATCTTGACTAGCCAATTACTCATTCCTTAACCTGGGCTCAAGGAGTTAATCATACTTCAGCTAAGTATAATCAAAACAATTAATTAATACCTTGTAATCAATTAAGGTTATATAATAATTAATTATAATTTATTATGTTGGGTTTATTTGTAAGGATTATTCATAGTAATAGAAAGGGTCATTACATACCCACCCTTGAGAAACTTTTCCGTCCAGTTAAGGTATCTTATGGTACAAGAACAAGGAAACCCATATATACTAGTGTATATGTACAAGAAATGTATGTGCTAATTGTTGCTTACAATTCCTACATTACATACTAATAATCAATTTGTCATCCTTTAGTATTTTTTTGTATGCATCCAATCCATTCGACAAGACTAGTCTTTTATAAAGAATAACAATCAATTAATGGTGTGAAAATTTCTTGAATTACAATTATTTGGTTCAAAATTTCATTTAAACAATTGTGGTTTAGTTACATAATAGTGAATATTCCTTATATATACATTTTCTTCATCAACTCCCACCTTGCGAGGCCAGGATCTCCATATAGTCTCAACTATTCTACTCTCATCCTTCCTCCCTAACCTCACGCCAACTCCATTTCCCTATCCAGGTCATCACGCTAGACTATCTTGGGCGTAGGCTATCTTTGACCTAACTCCAAATGAGACCAAGTAAGTGGAGTGTCGTGTCTCGATGAAGCACCCTAGCGGAACTGGCGGGATCCCTCATCACCGCGACTTGGGGTGAACCCGACCTTGTCCTCCAGGGACTTGGGTTTCGGAGGAGGGATACGGTGGGAAATGCCTCCGCCCTTCCTGGCCGGGTCTAGGATTCCACCCTGGGTGGCCCGCAATGGAGGGATGCGATTGGGAAATGCCTCCACCCCTCCTAATCGGGTCTAGGGTCCACCCTTACGATGGCCCACCCACAATGGAGGGATACGATTGGGAAATGCCTCCACCCTCCCTAACAGAACCAGGGTCAACACCCCTCTGATTAGGAATTCTAGGTGTACTTAGGTGTTTCTAGAGGGTTTGTCATCGTTTATTGGGTTTGAAGCGGTGTTAGTACAAAATCATAGCATAATCATGTAGTAGTCACATATCCTTGTAATGCATCCAAATCAATATAATTTCCCACATATTAGTCATACCATAATGTTTCTTAGCGAGTGGTCCGCTATATCCCTTTCATCATCATTATCCCTTGGCTATTTCCTTGCCCATAACCTGTGAGGTTAGTCTGTAACACAAAACTCATACATTTCTATGCATCATCGTCATGTAGCCAATTGCATACTAGCATCATTTCACTTTGAAATCCCACAGTACCCATTAGAAGTTAACCTCAAGTTTTTCAATTAGAAATAGATCTCATAATATCCCATAATTCAATTTAGACACCCATTCACAAAATTGTCATTTACCTCAAAATAGGTTACATCATATCCAACATCATCCTAATGGCATTTAAACATTTCATTCATTTTCTTCATTCTCATAATGTGTCACATCGTTATACATCATTATCATTAACATTTAAACATTAAGTAAAGTTTATATTCACATAATACACCGGTATTACATACATCACATCATCATCAACATTTAATCATTCATAAAGTTTACATTCATATAATAGCTAGCATTCCATACATCATCATCAATAACATTTTAATCATTCATAAAAGTTCAACATGCTACGGAGTAGATCACATCGGTACATCATCATCATTAACATTTAATCATTCATAGAGTTTACATTCATATAATATTTCGCATTCCATACATCATCATCAATAACAGTACAATCATTCATAAGAATTACATGCACCACGATGAATCACATCAGGTACATCATTATCATTAACATTTAATCATTCCCACTAAAGTTCATAAATTTTAAAGCTAAGTGTATCACTTAGTGATCTCAGTGACTAGAAAATGAAGTATATAGTCCTCAAATAGTCCACATTTGTCTAAGGTCAAGAGGTGGTGTTACATACAGCCCATCTTTGAGAAACATGTTCTTGAGATGGTCAAAATGTGAGGGGTAATCTCGTCGTAGTGTCTCGATATCTTCCCAAGTAGCAGATCACGGACTATACTTGTCCCCGGACACGATTATCCATTACATCCTAAGCATGTCTTCACATGACTTGATTTACCCTCTCAGGTCCTGCCCATCTGTTTCGGGATGATAGAAGTTTGTGCTTGAGTTCCAATTTGAGTTCTAAGCTAGCTGTAAACTTGTCCAAACCTAGAAGTGAATCTGGAGTCCCTGCAGGAAATGATCTTCTTAGGTATTCCGTTATAAGCGAATTACCTCATGTTTCATAATTATTTATAATAATAATAATAATAATAATAATATTCATTTAAGGTCCTGATACAACCAAACCTGGAATTGATGTAAAGGGCCCCAGGTTCTAGAACGGGACTACCCTCCATTACATCAATTTGACTACCAAGTCTGCAGAGGTGTACATACCCTAGCGCCTTCCAGGTTCAAACCTATGTTCATGGCCCTCATACCAGCCACCTTCACTGTATTAAATGTATGTAGCTATATTACGCATGGCAATGACCATTTGGGATTAAAAGGTTGTTATGAAAGACAAGGATCATATGTGTAGATTAAGAAGAAAATCTTAATAAGTATGCAGTCAACTATACTGCATACTTATTAAGATTTTATGGGGTTGGTAATACAAACCCTCAAATATTTGGAAATATAGAACGACGATATGAACATGCGATTGCATGTCTATATACAGTGAACTAGGAAATGTAGGACAGTGGTGAACTACAATGGATACACTATGATTGAGGTAAAATAATATAAAAATAAAGAGATAATGGAGATACCCGATACGTGGTTTGAATCATCTGACTGCCAAATTATTAAGGGCATGTCGGAAATTTGGGGATTCAACAATGGTGGTCTTGTGAGTCAATGTTCGAGATGAGGACATTCAATGGGATTAAATTGATACAACAACTACTTGGTTTTTTGATACATTGTTCTCATGTGAATATTGCGTTAGATCTTAGTCCTGATTATTAGAGTTTAATTCTCGATGACTCAACACAAGCGGAGGGCTCTACCTGAGAATTCCCAAATACGTATTCAATATTATTATGTTGGTTTGGTGTTTTTCCACCCCTATTGGCAGACGGACAAATAAGAAGAAATTGAGAGAGGCAGAGGATAGAACAATATACGACATTCTTTCCTCTGCTTCTCACAGAAACCGCATCAATCAATTGGTTCAGTTCATATCAATATCAATGGAGAAGAAGACAAGGTTTAGGGATTGGGATTACTTGCTATTTTTTCTTTGCTTGGTATAGTGCAACTACGAATATATAAGTATGGCAAAGCAAAACAAGATTGAGGAGAAGGCCGAAGGAAAGAGCCTGAACAATGAACACCAAAACTACTTTTAGGTCCTCATTGATATAAATTTATTTTTGTATTAAGGCTTTATAGATATATAAAATATAATAAATATATATAGTTTTGTATTGAATCTTTGTATATATATATATAAAAGATATAATTTCATTGCTTTAATGTGCAAACACATGATTGGGATTATAAGCCCTAGGCTCCGGTTTGGACCTACATGTATAGACTGTAGAACTCTAAACTACAGGAGTCAAACAAGAAGCCACACTTGGAATTTTGGCGGAAAGGATACACTTGCATATGAAGAGCTATAGTAATTTAGACTTGTTCCCCTCAAGTCCAGGCCTAACTTGCAATCAATTAACTCATTAATTGCAAAGTAAGAAACCGTGGCACAATGCTCCCCCTTGGGTTCCATTTTGGCACAGCCAAAATGGAACCCGAGGGGAAGCCATCATGGTGATGCTCACGTTCTAGCTTCTTCCTTTCCAAAAGAGTCCAGTGTTAGGCACATAAATGACAGCATTATAGAACCATAGTCCAGAATAGGAAGATGCAAGTATTTTTGAATATTGTAGGTCCTTTCCGCTTGTCTGTTGAATTTGACAGTGTCATCCATGCAGTTCAACTATATTATAGCTTAATTTACAATATCTATAACTGATATGACGAGTATGTATTGGGGAATTTCGATGATATTTGATAGGTTAAAAGCAAAAAATTCAATCATGTTTTACCCTCATGATCAAATTCCAACAATAGACATCCTTTTAACCACATTGAAAAGTTCATTCAATGGAAGTATCTAAATCAACATAAAACTATTGAATATCAAAAGTCGGAGTTTGTTTTGATTGTCAAATACCACTTTGAGCGCAATACTAGAAGAATGAAAATAGAACTTCAAACAATCAAGACTTAGGAGATTTAATTAAAGGTAGAGCTAGGCGAGGTACAGGCACAAAGTTACATGAGCGCTTGCGTGTTTAGGAGCTCACGACACATGGGGAACACCTCCAAGGTACATAATCTCAACACTATCAAGCAATAAGGACAACAAGATTATATCAATTCGATGAGTAGTCTCAGCCAATGGAAAGAGGATAGATCTGCGTTCAATATATGATATTTGTCATGCAACAAATTGCTCCCAAGTTATGGCCCAAAGACAGTGGGAAACGAGCAGGTTTTGGAGCATGTACCATAGATTATTATCATCAAAATGTGTCAACACCAAAGCAAGTATAAGCAATTGACAGTGCTGTGTTCAATTTGTGTAACAAAGAATAGTAAGCATGAGGTACACCAACATCAAAACCTAGTGAGCAGAAATACCTTTAAGGACCCTATATTTATTCCCCTAAAATTGGTCCTACTTATCAGATAAGACCTTCCTTCAGGAGACTTTTTCTCTCAATCGGCTCTGTTATCAATAATATTGTAATAAAAAAATATCTAACATCAAAATATGATATTTTATCTCTAAAAAGTCCACCAAGATCTAAACAATAATATTAATATATAATTATATTCATTTTAATTTCATGTTTATTAATTAATTATATGAGTAATTAACAAGTTGATAAATAGCACATATGTCACAAGTGGGAATGGAAACGAGTTGGGTAGGATAACCTTGAATCCAGGGACTATTCCATTAAAGAAACCCAATTAACATGTTAAAATATAAAGAAAAATAGATTTTAAATATACCTAACAAATAATATAAAATAAATAAGGAATTTGTATTTCCATTGTATCTAATAAATAATATAAAACTGTTTAAAGTTCATTATACATCGATTTTGATTTTATTTTTTGAGCAAAAGTAACAACATAATTTTTTTTATTATTGTAATCCCCTTATTTCATATATTATATTAATGAAAATTAAACTTATTGTAATCATATCACATATATTACATTGTTGTTGTAAACTTCTTTTTTTTTTTTTTTTTTTAATTGTGTAATCATGTATATGTTATATTAATAAAAATTAAACATCATTGTTTGATAAAAGCGAGAGAATATTCATAAAAGTATTTAATATTCACTTTATAAGGCTGGGATCACATCCTACAGAAAGAAAAAGTAAAATCACCTCTAAGTCCACAAAGATCACCTCGACTAGTCCATAAATAGCATAAAATATTTAATCAAAACAGATTTCAAGAGTATAAAATATTTAACGGTGATGTAATAAAACAAACCTTTCAAAACAGAAAGCTTATCGGCATAGCTCCTCCAGGCTCCAACGATCGAGTCAAGTGATTCTTTGCGAACATATTATTGCACACAACACAAAACTCTACAATGGCGGTGGTCAGTATTTTATGCCTAGTCAATCAACTCTTCTCAAACTTCTCTTTCTTTCCCGACTTCGGGAAGAATCGGTTCTCCACGGCTTTAAAGCGATTATTTAGATTTCAGTAGATTATTTAGATTTCAGTGCGTCGAGAATATGTAGGTTTCCTCACCAATCTATTTTCTTTGCTTGAGGTAGATTATTTAAGCTGATCACTAAGGTGAAAAAAAAAAAAAAATTCTTTAATTTCCTTGAGCAATAAATCCATCAATTCGGGGTAGCCATCCAGAAAATGGAATACTACAGAATCCCCTCAAAACGGATCCGACAGTAGTTGAATTCTACAACAATGGATTAGACTCAGATTCCCCTCCTTACGCCATGAAATTACTATAAGTGGAAATCGAATCTGAGGAGCAAAGGCCTGTTCAAATAACAATGGGAACTGAAGTTGAACACACAGTTGACGCTGAAAAGCCGAAGTGGTTCAACAGATGTGACGAAGCATATGGATTGTTGTGTCTTTCTGTATTGTAAATTTGGAAATATTAGTTTCTTTTTTTTTTTTTAGCCATTTTATTTTTCTTTGTTCGTCGCGATTATTTAAATTTTACTATGAAATTGAGGAAAAAATATAAACTTATATTTTAAATATAAGTGGAAATCGAATCTGAGGAGCAAAGGCCTGTTCAAAAATAACAATGGGAACTGAAGTTGAACCCACAGTTGACGCTGAAAAGCCGAAGTGGTTCAACAGATGTGACGAAGCATATGGATTGTTGTGTCTTTCTGTATTGTAAATTTGGAAATATTAGTTTCTTTTTTTTTTAGCCATTTATTTTCTTTGTTCGATGCTGATTATTTAAACTTTTACTATGAAATTGAGAGGAAAAAAAAATATAAACTTATATTTTAAAACTGAAAAAAAAAAATATATTTTTTTTAAATCGGAAAACCCGTCTACTTTCTTTCGTAGATGCCGATTATTTAAACTTCTACTCCGAAATTGAAAAGAATTATTAAAAATCTGGAAGAGATAGGCTCTCTCGACCATTTATTTTCATTGCTTGAAGCTGATTATTTAAACTTGTACTCGCACACTGAAAAAAAAAATCATTTAATTTTTTTTTTTTAAGGAAATTGGAAAGAATAAGTTCTGCGATTATTTAAATTGGAGGATGGGAAACGTGGGACCTTGCATGAGGCCCACGTGCCTCCCTCCCCCATTCCCTAAATAGAAAATTAACCCGAACCGAACCCTAATAGTTCACTCGTTTGTTTTTCTCGTTTGCTATCCGTAAGTCAGCCTTACCCTACCTCTGCCGCCATGGCTATTTATTTACAGGTCGCAGGTTTAAGGTTGTTGTTTGTTTACAGGTTGCAGGTTTAAGCTTGCTGTTTGTTTACAGGTTGCAGGTTTAAGCTAATACATACAATGCTCATTTCCTTCTGTGTGCAGCCGACTTAAGGCATTTGGTGAGATAGATTCAGAAGGGGTGCGGCCCATGGCCTCCCTGTGGGTGAATGGCTTCCGCGGATTGAGCGTGAGCAACATAGGTTTGGGCATGCGTTTATTTTTTTTTTGCAGCGTGTGAGAACCTCACCCAAAGACAAGCCTCCACTCTTTTCATAAATAGATGCTATCTTTGGATGCTAGACGCATGGTATTGGTTTATGTGTTGTTGAAAACCTGTGGTTGTATGTGCAGGTGCTAGCTTGGAGATTGGCCTTCGAGCCCCAAATCATTTCATAAATCTTTTATGAAGTGAAGCCGACGGTATGCATTGGAATTTGACACTGGTTCTTGAGAAATGGCTGTAAGATATTGCTTTGGTAAATAGTATGTACTGTTGTTAATGACTGCAGGTGCATTTCTCGAGGACTGAACATTGGCCTACGGACCCCAATTTTTTTTTTTTTATATTTTTCATAGATAGAGCACACCGAGCCTTCTATCTTCAACACCTATGGTTTTCGTAAATATACAGAGTGCTCACAGATCTGAGTAAGAGCGCTCAGATTTGAAGCTCCGTCTCATGGATCTGAGTGAACGCTCTCATCCCTGAAGTTCTGTCTCACGAATCTGAGCAAGAGCGCTCAGATCTGAAGTTTTGTCTCACGAATATGAGCGAAAGCGTTCAAATCTAAAGCTGAGATTGCACGTTTTTGTCTTAACAAACACTACGGTATTCAGGGTTTCAATTAGATTTTTTTCTATTTGTTCGTTTTCATTTAGGGTTTTTTTTTTTTCTATGCTTAGGGTTTGAAAGACGTCTGTACATATCCTTGACTTTCTGTGCAGTCCAGACATTTACTTACCGTGAGTTGGCTGCAGCAACGAAGAATTTCAGGTTCAGAAAAGTTTCTGCGATGATGCTGCGTGGAAAGATTCCTCAAAGCTCGTGGTAACGATGTAAAGAAAGCAGCAAAGCAGCTCAGGACGTGCTTGGCCTGGAGGGACGCCATTGCGATTGGGCATTTGATAGCGGACGAGTTCTCTGCCGAGCTTGCCAAAGGTATCGCTTTTGTTGCCGGCCGAGATGACAAAGCTCGGCCAGTCGTGATTGTGAGGATGAAGCAGGACTACCAAAAGTTTCAATCTCATAAACGGTATGTTCGGTCGCTGGTTTTCAAATTGGAGGTTGCTATTGCATCCATGCTAGTTGGTTTGGTTATTCCCTTCCTGTGTTAGTTTAGGCTTGGTGAGGCTGGTTCATTCTTGGGCTTTAACACATTTTGTTTGATGTGCGTATGTCTGAAAATCAATGTCAGCAAGCTCTGACAATGTTACTGTGGTGGACTTGGACTTGAGAAAAGAGACACTACAGACCTAAAACTCCAAAAAAAAAAAAAAATGGATGGATGGTTGATGGTTCTCTGTCAGAATTATATAAAATATATATATATATGATGCCAGCCAGCTTAGGCCGAGTTTTCACAGCTTGATTACTTGTACATAATTTTGATTTAGAAATTAAACGCATTACATGCGGAGTAGTTTTCTCCTTTTAAATATTGTTTTAATATATCCTGGAAACCAACAGGGATAGCGAATTGCTCCTTGTGAGCAAATTTGAAGATTTGCATACTTTTTGTACTCTAAGATTGGTAGATTTCTTTTTGAAATAATTTCTTATGTGTGTATTTACTTGCAGGTATGGAGATAGAGACATGCTATATTGCTCTGGAGCAGCTTATAAAAACTACCCCTTATTTAGGCCCTCGGTTCCAGATTTGAACCAGGGCTCTGATACCAGATGTAATGCCCATCAATATATATATCTAACATTGTTATATTCACGAGCATTTATTTCTTAACAGCATAATACAATATCTAATCAACATAATATCAATCTGCTTACCAGCA